>JBBBWG010026347.1:13839-33201 GCA_037176905.1 Azolla pinnata
GGATATTAATCTATCACACTTCTCTCTCTCCTCTTGTACATATTCATTGATCTATATACTACACACATGTCGAATTTGAAACATATATATGTTTATGTATCATACATGCATATTCATCTGTATATGTACCTGTATATCTATATATATATATATGTACATGCATGTATATATGCATATTCATTTGTATATATATATGTATATATGTATATTCATCTGTATATGCATTTTTATATGTATATGTAGGTATACATTTTCATCTACATATCTAATAACATATATGCATGTGTAAATAGAGATTGAGATTTTGGACACGATAGTTACAAGCAGTAATGATTTTAATGTATAATCGATGTTGCTCCAATTATAAACTCGTAAAAGTCAAAATAGTTATATTTGTTATCTTATGATTGTTTGTTTTTGGGCTTACTTATTATATTGTGACTTGAATATTATCTGACTAATGAACAAGTTTCATGTAGGAACAACGCTAGCTTGTGCCCTTACCAAGTTCAAAAATTGTATTAGTCTAGAAATAAATGAACCTCAAGTCAATTTCATCAAGATGCGAATCAATGGAATATGGGAGTGTGCCGATGCTAATGAAGAAGTTGGTGCAAAGCAATTTGGCAATACTAAATGATTCTAGGCTGCGTTAGGAGAACCAATGTCACCCTTGGCTAATGAAACGGGTGAACTTGGTGATCTTGAAGATGCACCCTTATGTGAACCATTGGGACATGATGATAATGATGAACTTCTACAACAAACATCTAACCATCCGACCCCAATCGATACGAAGAATATAGTAGAAGATAATGATTTGTTATTGAAGTAAAACAAAACCCCAAACTTATGTATCAAATCACTCTTCATCTAACATCTGAATCATTGTTTGAATTGTCTTCTTTTACCAAGTTTTATAGTTTTGATACTTTGGTATTTTGAATCTAAAATAAGAATGTGTGATTTTAAGCAAAACTCATTTGTAACCATATTTGAAATTTTGTTAATAACATTTGAAATTGTTTTGGCTTGTGTATTGTAAACTTACATTAACTCGTTATTTTGATCTCAAATATGCTTGAATACAAATGTTGTCATCTCTACATGCATGACTTTTTTGTCTTATTTGTAGATTTTTTAAACATTGCTTCTAAAATACATTTACAAATGCCACAAATTTGTTAGTTTCACAATATATGTTTCATTACCAACCTTTAGAGATACATTAAATATTCTTTGAGCCTAGATTTTGGCTATAAAAATTATTTGGGTAAGGAATCTTTAAAGAGAATGCGTAATACTACCTGTTCTTTACGCCATAGTGTTATGATATATTTAAGCCGTTCAACAATTTTGTATATTATTTAACGATCTTTTATAGTAAAAAAATCATCATTTTGTTTTACTAACCTAACATTTTGTGTTGATTTGTCGAGAGATTACACAAGGTTGAGGAAGAACTGGAGCCCAAAATCAAGGGACAGTGAGAGTCGATTGACAGTTCACAACTTTTTCAAAATATAGGTACTTTATCAATCAGATCTCAATATATATATATGATTAGATATCAATTAGATCTCAATATATATACAATTAGATATCTCAATTATATCTCAATATTTATACGATTAGATATAGGGTTAGTAAGAAACAAACTAGAAAAAATGGATTGAGTGTTGAGTGTGAGTGTGTGTGTGTGTGTGTGTTAAGAGGAAGAGCACAAGAGCGCAAGCACGAGAGATAGCAAGAGCACATGAGAGAGCAATAGTACGAGAGAGAGAGAGAGAGAGAGAGAGAGAGAGAGAGAGAGAGAGGGTGTGATCTGTGTTTGTCTATTGAGTGATTAACAGAATGAGTTTCAAGAGTGAGGGAGAATATATCCGGGTCGGGTTGAGTCACTTTTGAAAAAAATCATCTTTTTTTAGCTATTGCAAAATGTCGCTAAGCGACGCAACATATGCGCGTCGGTAACAGATGTCACTAATTGTGCTGCTTAGCGATGCACCATTTGCTAAATGCGTCACTAAGCGATGCCCCTAATTGCGTCGCTAAATGCATCACTAACTACGTCGCCAAGCGAAGTTCATTAGCAATGCTAAGAGCAACACCAGTAGCGATGAGTTTTGACATCGCTAATGGGTTGATTTGTAGTAGTGTATTGTTCAACATTTAGTGGTCTCTTGGCAAAAAAGTTTGTTTGAAGTTGTTCAATTGGAAACCACCTGAATGGAGAAAAGACTCTTTGCCAACAAAGGTGATAGCGTCTTCAAGATTATTACAATGGGATGGAAAATACAATTTAAAGTCAAAGTTTAATAGAATGGCAAAACTAGGTTTGGTAACTACGGCGGATGGTATTTTAGAATCACAAAGGCAGATGATGGCTTTTCGAACTATGAGAAGTAAATTTCATATACCTCCTAGATATGGTCAAATTTAACAATTAGTATTAGAATTGCTTATTTTATCATCACTGATTCCACAATTGGTGGTGTAGGAACCGTGGAAAGACTGGCTTTTTTATAGCAAGAAATCATTATTTGCAATAAGCACTAATGATGTTTACCATAAGCTATTTATGATAGAGTTTGGGTACAAAGCAAGGTTTTGGATACATGGCATATTATTTGTGGAAGTGAATGATGTTCTAGAGTTCCGTGAAAAGGCGTTTCTTTAACGTGTTACGGTTTGTGAGTTGCCTTTGGCTATGAAGTTAAAATGAAGACACATTTCTAGTGGTACATGTGTCTTCTGTACAATGATTAATGAAGATTCTCGACACAAGTTAATATCTTGTCAGTCATGTTACTAAAGGTATATTGATAGTTAAATCACAATTGTCAGTAACTAAAAATGTATTGTCAACTTTTCACTGGGTTTTCATTAATGGTGATAGAGTTGTACTAACGCTAGTATATAAGTTTGTGTTTAATAATGTGAGATAGTTGGGCATGTGATATATTTGGAACTTGCGGAATGGTTTCTTATTTGATAGGATTTCTAGAGTATCTCAACATATATATATAGATATATATATATAAAATAAGAGGAAAAGTTGATTTGACGGTTTTCACAATTGTGTTATATGAGAACTTTAGACATAGAAAATAGTGAGTTGTATTGCCCAAAAATGCTTTAACCAGTTTGTTTATACATGCCCAAGACTGGGGCTTATATATAACTAGTTGCAGTCAATGCAATCAACTAATTCGAAGGTAAACAAATAACTTAAGGCTGGTATAATCTTGTGAAAAAAGGGGGTTATTCCTTGACTATATTTAGAGTAGAGAGTTGTCCTAGATTCTGTGATCTAGGCGTATCAACTAGGTTTGATATATATCTACTTGTTCCTTTTACATGGAGCTCTTTTTGTACGTGGTAGCCGCCCCGCCCGCATGGAGTGTAACTCCTTTTCTGCACGCTGCGTGGTTCCTTTACGTCGATTCTTACATTTCAATGTGGCAACTTGTTGCGACATGGCATGTCCTCTTTTGTGCGATCGAGTGGTCGTGTGACTGCACGTGTTGAACTTCTCGCTCAACACTATAATATATATCCTTGCCCGAGCAAATACTTGCGCAGTTTACATTCATAGGCCGCATAATTGCTGCGCTCGAGCTGCTTCTCTGTGAGAAGCGAGCTACCCATTTGCTTGTTCATCTTGACACGGTCAGCTACTCTTCTTTCTCTCTTGACTTGAGTACATGTAGCGCACTACTTGAAACGGCGGTAGGTGGTTCGTTGGTAGGATCCCTTCTTACGGCACTTGTCAATGGCGACGGACGGACGGACAGGAGAGGAGGAGTATGTTGAAGGCTTGCGCTCACACAAGAGGTGATTTGCGAAAGAAGCTAGGGACAAAGGGCCGTGATGCGAGTAAAAAAATGGATGGGCCCGCCCACCCAACCCATAAATAAATTAAACCTCATCACGCAAACGCTGGCAAGCGACGAGGCATCTCTTCGCCGCCGCCGCCGCTGTCGCTGTCGCCGGCGCCCGCCTGTGCCGCCGCCTGCCTGTGCCGCCGCCCGCCCGCCTGTGCGTTGTGATGGATCGATGGATTAGGGTTCGGGGCATGGCCTCTCTCTCGTAGGGCCATGGCGCCGTCGGAGATGGAGGAGCAGGAAGGAAATTGCAGGGCGGCGGACATGGCGACGGAGGAGCAGCAGCAGCAGCAGCAGATGGAGGAGGAGGAGGAGCAGGAGCAGCAACAGATGGAGGAGTCGCGGGTGCACGTTGTGGTCCGAGTTCGGCCCCCCTCCGAGCGAGAGAAGCAGTTGCCCTACTCCAAGTGCGTCTCTGTGGATTCCCGCTCCCTCACCCTCCTCCACCCGCTCCCTCCCGCCGCCGCTCTTTCCAAACTACAGCCCACCACCACCACGATTTCCCCTCCTCTCGCGTCTCCGCCTCACCTTCTGCCTCGCACCTTCACCTTCGATTTCGTTGCCGACGAGTCTGTCAATCAGGTTGCTTCCCAACCCTTCCATCTCTATTCGTTCCTTCCTTCCTTCGTCCATCTAAAAATAACTATGCATGCCTTTGCATTGCTGCTTGCCCCTCATCCACCAAATGCCACTCTATTGCTCATCGCCCTCTGCGCTCTTTTCTATGTTTGCTGTCTTCCATTCCTTTGAAACCTAGATGCTTCCTCGCCATGGCTCTCGCAAAATGCACCTTGTCTCGGCCGTGACACGAGCAGCTTCATCTTCGACAGACGTTCTTTCTGTTCGGCCGTCTTTCTTGCTCTAGACTTCATCGAATGCATTGTCGAGCTATATAAAGTCTGTAAAGGAAGACGATGCTTGCCAATTTCTCATTCTCAACTTAGCTTCAAACTTTTACTCCTTTCTGGCATTGCACCCCAAGGTTGAAACGCCAGTCCAGTCCCGAACTTCCTCAAGGAGATCAACAGCAAACTGAATGCTCTAAAAATACATGTATAGATAGACGGCTATACCACAAATAGACGGCTATTTCTTCTTCTTTAATGTGTCCCTAGAAGAACGCCAAATTAGCTCAGATACCAAATTTGGGCTCTGACGCTATGAACCCCCGTGAAGGTTAGCTAGAAAACTCATTCCCATGCGAACTAGGAAACTATTTCCTGCCGTGCACCCTCATCTGCAGCCTTACTGAGCGTCCTCAGTATCGGTGCACAACGTTGCTCCATACCTGTTTGACAACATTCTATAACTTCATGTTAGCATGCTCGAATAAGGTCATGAGTTTAAACAATCGCTCCAAGCTCACGAGTTGAACTACCTACTTTGACACCATGTTATGAATAGGGATACTTCATGTTAGTATGCTTACGTGAGGCCTTCATCTATACAAATTGATCCTATCTTTTCAATTCTACTCAAATGCACTTGCCCGTAAAGTGCCACATTCTATGGTCAACTGTTAAGAGTCTAGACCAAATGTGAACCAACTAAAAGGATAAAACAAGGAAAAAAAAAAGTGTGCTGGACCACCTGACCCCCCACTAGCAAAGGTGAGAGACGGATCTGAGTCTCTCGTTGAGTACGGACATGGATTATTCCATACCATTGAGTACGAACATGGATCATACCGTGGGTTAAGGAGGATGCATGTGAGTAGCTAGAGCTTGGCCACACCGACAAAGTCTCCACATAGTTAACTCTTGATCCTCACATGAAGGTAACTAGCTAGCTTCCTTTTATTATGCTCAAACTCTAGGGTCCTCTGAATTCACACTTTGACCATTTCATTATAAGAAGTGACCAAGTGAGATAGATGGAAGCTAGCTCTACCCTATGATTGATGCCATTCAATCTTCACCCTTTCTTCTTATTGACTAGCTAACACCCATTGACTGTATTTGTTGAGAACTTTGGTAGACGATTATAGCGAGGATACTTATGGTTATTAGGAATTGGCAACCGTTTGCTTTGAGCTAAAATCGAACTGGATTTAAACCTTGACTTCATGGTTTGGTTTTTGGTTTGGGTTTGACTTCCAACAGTTTAGTTCGGTTCAGTTTAAGTTTCAAGTTTGGGTTTAATGGTTCTGTTTAAATGGTTTGGCTCAAATGGCTTAAACACCATGGGTTGGTTTGGTTTGGGTCCATACCTTTGATGGTTTGGTTCGGGTGGTTGAAGTCCCAAAACATTTGAACGGTTCAGTTTTAAACTATTCGGTTTGAGCCTCTCCAAACTGAACTGAACGGAACTGTTGCCACTACTAATGGTTATGCTCACGACATCAACATTGCTTGATATGAGAACTTTGCTATTCAAATCTTCGTTTGTGTATCTATGCCGTGTGCTAGAAATTTAAATTTCTGATAGTTGGAACTCCATGGACTGCTATAAATACTTGATTGTGGAAGTTACTCTTTCCCCGGTTCAGCTGTTAAGGTAATTCTGGAATGCCAGAGCTTTTACCAGACTTTATTTGTAGAAGCCTAACATTAGTTGGGCATTTGGTTGAAACTGATTTGTATGTTGATGAAGATAGCTTTTGACTTTTTGTTGACTACTTGCAAAAGCTCCTAAGCCTTATATTGACTATTTGATCACAATATGTTTTACTTTCAGGAGGAAATGTTTGTATTAGTTGGGAAGCCAATGGCTCATGCTTGTTTACAAGGATATCACTGTTGTCTCATTGCATACGGTACATCATCTTTAAATTGCAAACATTTTATGAATGTCATTCACGTATATAACTTCAAAAGTTCTGTTTATTGCCATGGTAATATATGAAATGGACAAAGAATGATGTAGGTCAAACTGGAGCGGGGAAAACTTACACAATGGAAGGTAATCTACATCATTTCCATCCTTGTAAGTGTGGCATCAGTTTTTAAATTAATGTCATGTGATGAATGTTGATGGATGAAACAATTGTGCTATGTTCTTGACGCCCCCTAGGAGGTTTTTCACCTACGGTATTTGTTGGCCGCAAAGAGAAGCCTGTCATAAGTATGCGCTGGTCATGAAACCATAGGGGTTTATTCCATGAATTCGCAATAAATCATATTCTATTTGAGAGCTTTTGAAATTTAAGACATTGGCATATACACTGAGGCACACCAATTAGTAGTAGGCAAGAGAGATCAAAAGGTTTAGTTTCATAGATGGAAGTCCTGTACTAGGGAGATGTACAAGACGACATCCCAGGTGAAATAGGACAAGGAAAAATAGATCCATTGTTAACGCCAATTCGAATCATTGGCAGAAGAACTTGACCTAAAGTTCAATAGACTATTCCGATGGTATTTAACACCATTCAAGCATAACCACACTAGCTCTGACAAAGAACCATCACAAATATTTTTAGTTATATCATTTTGTCTCATACTTAAGTCAATCAAGGGCTACATAGGGAGATTCCATCTAGTAAAAGGGGATTGCATTTTATTGGGTAACCTGAAGTTCACTCTCCTGGAGTTTGGTGGGTATGTAGACCTCAGCTACTGGGACTAGTCTTGCCACCTTGTTATTAACAGATAAAGCCATGATTTCCCACCATTGAAGGTGCTTCCCTAGCTTTGGGGGTCTCTTCCTGTTAGGCATAATTTCAGACTATGAGAGAAGCACCTTGAATCTGTAGATAAGAAGATTCTTTTATCGATTAGTTGTTTATTTTCATTTCTAATTCTCTATTTATTTCGCTTATTGTTCTCAAAGATGAGACAACAATTTTTTGGTTTTACAGTTCATTTTAGCTATTTTAAGTACATGAATATGTCTTCATAAATCATCACAAGCACCTCTTATTCTCATTGGCCTTTTCGTGTTGGTTCACTCCATGTTGTAGATTTTCCAGAGGCCTGAAATTTGGCTCGAATGATCAGTAAAAAAACCTAGTTATTGACTGAACAATAGGGAGCCTTCGCATTTCGGTCCCCAAAAGAATCACTATCATTGCTGTTTCGTTTTGTCTCAGAGAGAACATTTGAAGAATATATACTTAGGTGCCTGTTCTCACAGTTTTCCAAGTACATATGAAAACACTGGATTTGATGATCCCTTTTCTTCAATGCTTTCAGTTATCCTATAAATAAATTATTGCTAAATGAAGTTATACAAGAAAATTTCGAGCATCTGATAATCTGCAATTTGGCGACATTATTCTGATGACACCATTCTAAACCAGACCTCTTTCTCAATACAAGGAAATATATCCATTCCAGATACTGGAAATATTTTCAGCATTGTTATAATAGCTCAAACCTTTATGGAATCAGCTATATAAATTTTGAAGGTTTTGTGAATGCTATTTATTTTACAATTCAATTAATAACAGGTCAGGTTCAACTCTTAAGTGACCATATCAGTAAGACGGATGAACCCAGTTACTCAAATGTTACTCAAGGGTGTGGTTTGATTCCTCGCATTCTGGAAACTATTTTTCTAATATTAGATGCTGAGAAGGAGCAGGTAATTAGTCCTGTTTATTGTTATCATTTTACATGCACCTTTTGGTGTTTTGACATCTTTTGTTGTAAAATGTTTTCTTAGAGCGATACAGAGGTGGTTTTCTCAGTACGGTGCTCTAGCTTACAGGTTTGGTATATTTTCTTTTTGTTTTACATAAAAGTCTGCTAGATTATGCAAACACAGTACTCCTGTTTTTTTTTTGTTTCTACAGATATATAATGAGCAAGTGGAGGATTTGCTCTGCCCTGGTTCAACAAACCTGTGTATTCTCTCATCCAAATGGCATAGTTTCTATATCCTGTTGTATAATAGACAGGAGTTTTGAAATGGCTATGTTGTACTTAGCAAAATGTATCTTGATAAACCAACTGAGAACTGTGCATATTAATTATTCATCATATATCTTTAGCTCTTTCATTAATTTATCTGTATCCATAACTGAACGATGCTTGGATGTTATTAGACATTATATGCTTGCACATATTGTGTATATTTTTCTTGGGGTGAAGTGGAATGTTATGTTAATGTTTGTTAAAAGTACAACATGCCACATGAGAGCGAAGGCTATACCCATCCCATGTAGACCTTCTTGAAGATGGCTGTTATCAAAGTATAATTTACATATGAACTCTGGACACAAGAAATGCGGAGGTTACATCTTATGATATGAACTGCATATGAGCAGGAACAGTATCATTAAACGATGCTGTATGACACCGATGTTTCCTGCAAATCTATTATGAGTTTCTTGTGTTTGCCTCAGGTCTCACTGCATGATTCTCTGAAGAAGTCTAATATCTTCCTCTTTAAGGCCTGGCTGTCTGCTCTTTAGTAGAGACACGAAACCTATCAGTCTCTGATGTGACTTCCCTTGATTACTCAAATAGTTACTAGTCATGCATTTCACGTGTTTAAACCATCTCTGGATTCATTCCACTAAATGCATTGACGTCATAGCATGTTCATTAAGGACATTTAGCATATTCATTTTTGTTCAACTTGAAATTGCCCATACTTTTCAAGATTCTGGCACTTAGTAGAAGTTAGTATTTCTTTGTTTATTCCTATGCCCAAATACCTATGGGCATAAATATTCATTACTTGCTGACTGCTGTGAATCTCTCCCTTCCATACTGGACTACGATGGGCATCCGTATTTTTTCTTGGACTGGCTCTGTATGGCATTGAACATGTCATCTGCAGGAGGTACATATATCTATCTCAAGCATTCAAGCATTCATGTACAGATGGATACCCATATGTCCCGAAAGCAGAAAACCATCCTGAATAATGTGAAAAAGATGATAATGAGTAACGAGCATCTTGTACCAAATTCCTTTGAAGGTTCTATCCATATCTGCTAGTCCGTACGTGAGTGACTAGTCTTTGCTGTGTGGAAGTCAAATTACAGTGTCATTTGGGTATATCACAAAATTTGTGAACCCAGTGTCAGCCATTATATTGTACAATAACTGTTTGTGTATGCTAAATATATGTGCATTATATACCAAAATCATGTTATATCTTTATAACAGCTATATGTTGATGATTGAATAATCATAAGTGCTTGTTAATGAAATGATTCAATGTAATGTGACCGATTCTCTATCTTTATATCAGCAATCCATGAGGACCCTAAGACTGGAATGTATGTGGAGGGGCTTCAAGAAGTAGAGGTTCAAACTCCAGAAGCCACCTATGAAGTTCTGAAACGAGGCTCTTTGAACCGCAATGTTGGAGCAACAGCAATGAATTCAGAGAGTAGTAGATCACATGGAGTCTTTATCTTGAGCTTGGAATCCCAGGTATAATAATCATTATCCTGGAAAAACTTCTGTTTATAATCTTGTGACAGGCAAGGTGTCTTTATGCATAAGAAACTGATCGCTATCGCCATGATTAATTTTTTTCTTTTTGTGAGGCATTTATTGCATTACTTTTTGTCATTTTCTCAACTTTCCTCGTTTTTCAAACTGGAATACATGTCCTCTTTGTGGCTAGTTTCAGTTCATGAGATTCCCTTATCTAATCTTTTCTTTCAACTCAGTTATGCATTTTGCATATCAAGGTTCTGCTTGATCTGCATTGATTCAATGGAAGCTAGGCGAAAGAAAAAATGTATTAGAGACCGAAATGCCTAACAAATCTAAAGAGATAGCATCTCAAAATGTTAAGAACATGAAACCAAAAAAGTGTAACCAAAGCAGATGGATACAGTGGCAGTATGCTCTGCTAAAGTGGTTATTGCCACCTTTCTCTTTCCATAGTGAGTGCAAGGAATGATTAAGTTGGGATATTTTGTTTCATACTTGGAATCCTCTAGATGTAACTACTGCTATTTATTTCAATAAGCAGAGTCACTGAGTTTTTAACTAATGGAAGAACCTTGTTTTTTGTAGAAAATAAAACCAAAAAAGTATAATTTATTGCGAAATTACTACAGAATTTGGATTTGTTAAGCAATATAATAAGTCAAACATACTTCTTATTAGTGCGGGTGGTGCCCATAGGTTAATGATATGTATTGGCCTGTCACAGTACTTAAGGTCTGATGCTTTTCACATGTTGCAGCTCCAGGGGAGTTGGCAAGCACACTAGATCAGTTAATGCGATTCCGATGTCCAACCAAGGACAAGAATATTTGCTATCTTTCATAGACACATGGTCTTGGCACCGATATGTCATATCCCAGAGGATTCATCTCGGAAACAGGCTGTCATGATATTTTTGAAAAAATTCATGGGATCAAATATGTTTTCACCTCATAATAAAAAATGATGAAGGGCATCATTTCTCATGATGGAAATCGCAGGCCACGCTACTATAATTCTTTCGATTTAGAACATACTGAGGACAATTTAATTTGTTTATATACTAACCATCATGTTTATGGCAAGCCCAAAAATGTTTTGGCCTAGATAATTTTGGCATTGACATTCATATTATTGATCTCTTTTGTCCTTGTCTGGCCTGTCTAATGCCTTGCAAGCTAGAATTCACATTTGTACTTTCTCCTACTTATCCATATCTTCCCCTTACCTGTGTCGCTCCTCTGCTCTCACCTTGTCACTCAAATTTAGTTCTAGCCCCAACTAGATTCACTCCAAGGCTGCCTACCTAGAATTGATCACTCCACTCCTTAGCAGCCCCTTGCTTACATTCTTATGTCACAGTAAGTAAAAGGTTGTAGGGACTGAGGCAAGAATTGTATCTACCTTGTGGTAAGGCACAGAATGCAGCTATAAAAAATGATTAGAGAGAAAATTATGGAAACATGAAGAAGAAGGGGGCAATTGGTTATGGGTAGTAGCAAAGAATTTATTCTTTCTGCAAAAACTGAATTGTTTTCGTTCTATCTCAAAATAGAGTTAAAATTTTATATCAAGACACTTTTCGTGATCCAAATATTGATATCATGTTTCTTGTTAATATAAATAACTGATTTCAAACTGCTTTTCATTCAGTTTTGGTACTCTATGTTAATATGCTAAGAGGTTTGAAATGCACAGCGCCAAGACTTAGGTGTTCTAAGTAGAAAACTCTCAAGATTTTACATGGTGGATCTAGCTGGTTCTGAGCGGCAAAAGCAAACTGAAGCAGTTGGATTGCGGCTTAAAGAATCAGGTTGCATTAACAGATCACTTTCTGCTCTTGGTAATGTTATTAAGGTTAGTACTTCTATTACAAAAAGATTTGAGTATCCTTTCTTATACTTTGGCATATGGAATTGTATTGTTTAATTGTACAATCTAGAGGTCGTTAACCAGTTGCAATTCTGTGCAGTTGATTTCTGAAATTTGCTCAAAGTTGTTCTGCATGCTAGTTTTCTTATACTGGAAAATGTTGTCCATGACTTCTGTTGGTAATCCAAAAAAAAGAAAGCTATTGTAAAAATGTTTATGAACGTATGTAAAAGAAAAGTATTGCCACTCTGTGGCAAACTTGTCTTATAGTCTTGAATGGAAAAGCAATTGTTAAAACATTATCATGGGGTTATCATAAATGAGCATTAGATGTGTAAGGGATTTGAAATCACATGTAAAAGGATCAATTGTGAGACAAAACATGTTCCTAACTGTGTAATCAGTTATTTTATATGCAGTGCTGTTTTGTCTGTCTTTCTCTATATTTCAGTAGACAGATACAGGAAATATTGTTTATAAACGCTTTTAATAGTAATGATGGTCTTGCATAAGCAGACATTATGAGGTGTAATCATTTGGAAACAGTTTTAAACATTAAATGAGTAGTGGTAAATCAAGCAGTTCTGTTAAATTAACAGGCTTTGCTGGAAACTTCGGAAGGAAAAATTCGTCATATCCCTTATAGGGACTCAAAGTTAACTTACCTCCTCAAGGTACGCTGTTTAACTTTAAGAACAGAAAACAAAAATCAATCTAACTAAATTTATGGTATTGAAGGGTCTATTTAGCTAAATACTGAATATAGAGGTGGTCTGAAAAGGTATCATGGGTCTTTCTAGCTAAACATTGAACATATTGATGGACTGAAATGGTAAATTGCTCTTCCACTATGCTTGAAATATCTCAGAGGATAAGAAACAATTAATGATTTGTTATGGATTTGTCTATCAACAATAGCTTTTTATTGGTCAGCTTAAGGCTAAACCTGGACTCAAGTTTCCAGGCACATGCTTTGGAAAATCATTTTGGGCTTCTTACTATTCATTTAAAAGATTGTCATTTTCTTTTGTTGAATTACGTTTTGGGCACTTCAAAGCATATTGTTAAGCTGGAATTCCGCTCTACCAATTGTCCTAAGGTCGGCAACCGTGTTGTGATTGGACAGTCAACTTTGATGAACTTTGTTTTTTTTAATCCTTTTTGAGGCCATCTCCCACTTCAACATTTCAACTTTACTTTGAGCACTTTTAGGCACCAGTAATTTGTAATTTATTATGGCTTTTGGCCTCACAGTGAGGTCTCCCACTAGGAATATAGAAATCAGGTTTTGTAGTAAAGAAGTAACTGTGGCCTTCAAAAAATCCGAAGATGGAAAGAAACACATTTGCTGTTTGGTGATGATGGAATTTATACCCCGTCAAGGCTGATGAATCTCTATTGCAACCACCTGTTAATAATATCCTGGTTGAGACCCTAATTTTATGGCCCTTAATCAACCTATAATGGATATTAAAAGGGAATAAATGATTGGGCAACAAGATGAAAGCACCTACCCTTTAAGCTTAGAAAATGGCTATGGAAGGCATTAGCATAGAGCGCTTGATGTGAAATTAGGCAACACAGACATCAGAGAAAATGCGGGTTAAAGTTGAGAATAGATTTATTCAAGCACTTGCATTGATGAATGTACATGTGCGTAAATTATCCATTAACTAACTCTGTAATTTTGAACAAGTTAATGGTTACTTTAATAGTACTGAACATGTCTATTCAATTTTCTGTCGAGTACCATTTAAATATGTAGGATGCGCTTGGAGGTAATTCAAAGTGTACACTTATAGCAAACATTAGTCCCTCTATTTTAAATGTGGAGGAAACACTATCTACGTTGAAGTTTGCACAACGGGCCAAGTTTATAAAAAACATAGCTAGTGTAAATGAAGATTTTGTAGGGAGTGGTTTTGCATCTGCAGAAGAAGTGAAAAAACTTCGACTTGAAGTTGCAGCCTTAAGGGGTAACTGCTTTTTGTTGATACATGTTCGGCTAATCTGAGGATTAAGTATTACTGATGGTTTGTTGGTTTCTACAGCAAAAATAGGAATAGGGGATCAAACCACATCATGGAATGATCATCCTTGTAAGCAAATTACTTCCAATTTCTAATGTTTTCACAGAATTTGTGAAGGTACTAAATGTAGATACTGTGATTCCGCTGATGAAATTTTAGAATCTTCATTGCTTCTATGGTTCAATACTTATGTTGTTCCTCCATTTAGTTACGAGTCAACTGTGTAATCATTATATTGGAATATTGGTATGGCTATCTCTGCCACACAAGCCCTTGGACCACCTAAATTTGTATGTAATTAGATACCTCATATATATATGAGAGATCTTAAACATAGCAAGAGCCAGTGGGCATACTTTTTTCATAGAGTGCATGAATTCCAATGGCAGATCTATATGCAGTAAAAAATCTGCTGATGCTTGTGGTGTATGTGATGGATTCTTCTTTGAAGAACCCTCATTACATTCAATAAGGGCTCAAATGGCTGAATATGTTAGCTGAAACGTTGAACCCTCCCTGGAAGCAGGGCTGAACAGCAGCCCTTTTTATGTCCTTCTTAATGCACTGGCTTACCTCACAAGAAGATGCCAAGAATCTCAGAATAAGGATTCAGGTATCAGGTATCCCAATTGCTTCTGCTTGGAAGGTGGGAAAACATGACTCTGATCTTCGCTTCATGGATATTGAAAGAATAAAGCTTTCTACTATCATGTGGAACCTGGGGGTGACAGTATATCTTGACGAAGATCTCTCTTCAAAGAAAAAGTGTTTGATAGCTGGAAACCTCGCAGTGGAACCTAGGGGGTGACAGTATATCTTGACAAAGATCGCACTCTTCAAAGAAATAGTGGTTTGATGGGTGTAAACAAACCCTTTTGGGGGCTGCCCACCTCCTCAAGGATTCAGGGACACTCCCAGGAGTTCTTCTAAGAATTTTGGAGGAAGAAACAAGCTAAACTATTTCAGCATCTGTCTCAATACCGGCTCATAAACTAGAACCTGTAGAGGACAATTGATGTATAGCCTGTCGGACAGTCTGGTGGGCCTGTAGTGCTTTGTGGTTTCCATTGATGTGGATGAATATGAATTCCTATTTCATGTCCCTATACATGGGAAAGGTCACACAGGTGAGGGAATGAATATAAGCTCTATATTTGGTTTTCTAAACATAGGAAATCACCCTTAGCTTTTGTGATAAAGTTCTGCTCTCACAAAGACATCTCTTGTGGTCAGTTTAGTTACTTTATTCATTTTTCTTTGCAGCAACCAATCAGGTGAGGCGATTGGAATACATTGTATCTCAATCAGCAAAGCAGGCATTAGCAGGGGAGAAAAAGACAGCACAAGAAATGCATTCATTGATGCGTAAGATGGATGCTCTTAAGTCGATGTACATGCGCCTTGACCGAGCATTGGAGGTTTGTGCTTTATTTGATTCATCTCCATGACATTTTTTTACAAGATACAGCTTTGTCATCTTTGTGACATATTTTCTCTCAGGGCTTTATGTCAATTGTCTCAGTTCTTGAATTTCTGAACTGTTTCAATTAAATTCTTTTGAAAAGCTCATTTAATGAAAATATATCACAAGTTATCATGAAATTTTGATGTTTACTGGTAGAAGTCTCATATTAAGGAAAAAGAGATGAGGTCTCAGAAAAGCTTAACTAAATAGAGATAGTTGGCACCCATCCTACTACTACGTAAACTGTTTGCAGTAAATAAATCAATCAACTCCAAATAATGAGTGAAATTTACATTTTTTTCTCATAAGTTGCCACGGGATTATATCGAGGATGAATGATAGGGATTTAGTTTCGATGATCATCTTAAAATTCTGAGAGGATTGCATATAAGATACTTATAATGACCTTTCATGGTGGTAGGGCCAGCTGTTTCCTTTTGTTCAGGTCACTGAATCCCAGGACTTGAACTATTGTACCTTTTATTTTTTAGTTTAGATGTCTCTTCGCTTTGCTTTCTTGATAAACATGTATAATGGTACTTCTCTTCTTATACGGTCTATGATTTGGTGAATTATTTGCATATCGTAAGTTTCATACGCATGTATTTAAGCAAGAAATACTTTGTTTTTTGGTCAAAATTAAATTATACATGTGTCCATATCGATAACTTTTATGGCAAGCACATGGGGTTATGATTTTGCAGCATTTTTTATTTTTACGATTGAAAAAATATTAATGAATGAAGTAATATGAAATTTCAATCAAGAGCTATAAAAATAAGGAACTGATTAAAGTTTCCTCACTGAAGGAGTTAAATGCAAGTAGTGTAAAAAAGCAAAGGAAAGAAGATGCTTTCTCCACTGCATCAGTTCCATCACGTAAGAGGGCTGGAGGAGATATCAATGCTCTGGATAGAGAGCAAATGCAGACTACCAATGATTCTTTGGCTGCGGAATCAATCAGAGTGCAGAAAACACAAGGTAATCATCTATCAACCTTTTATTATGTTGCATAAGAGAAAAGGTTACAATGACAGGAATAATAGGTGATCAATCCTTCCAGGGATAGTTGAATCTAATGTGCAATTTGGCTCAAGATCATTGCAATCACAGATATCAAAATTCAAGAATCTAAATCGCACCTTGAAATTGGAGATAGAAAATCTTAAAAAAGAGAAGAGTTCTATGTCTGAAGAGTTTTCTAATGTGAGATGTGAGAGGGACGAATCGAAAAGGCTTCTCATAGCATTGGAGAATGAGGTAAAAGTGGTAGAGTCTTTTAGTGTTAACGTTTTTTTAAGATTTAAAGCGTGATTCTGATTGAATTTATTTCGGTTTGCAAGGATGCTAATAAAAGTGATCAGGCAATAAAATAGATCACCATGAGCAATGAAACTTCTTGTTCACTGAGAGTCGGTGCAGGATAGTCCTGCTTAAGTAGATATTATCTTACTGAATGACCTATCATTAGTCAACACAAGAATAATCTGTGTCATGTATTAGCTCAAATATGCTGTGCAAAACTTTTTTGAAGATGGTGGGTGATTCTTTAAGATACTTCCCTTAAGTTATCAAATGGATAACTGACTTACTGCCTAAATAATTTTATAAAACATACGCTAGAAACTTGTTTTTCTGTTTGATGTAGTCAGAACCATTTTTTATTCTTTGCAATTATTTGAGAAATGCTTTCGACATGCCTATTCTATAGCCTAACATGATATCTGAAAACCCAGTAACTATATATTGTTCACTGTTACATTAAACATATAATCTATCAATTTGGAGTTCTGTTTTTATATAAAATTGGAAATAAACTGTTCTTTTACAATTAGTTCTATGAAATAACCTGCTATATAGTCATTTGTCAAGTCACTAAAATTACCTGTGCCATTTATGCCCTTTCTGAATCTGTTTCTGGATATTCTTGGTCAGAATTCAAAACTTAAGGAGGTCATAGAGAAGCTAAGGCAGGAATCCAACAAGGGTAAACAATCTTTGGATGCAAAAGTACGATATTTCAAGCATCAGAAGGTGACGTTTTTGTAAAGCACAATTCAGTATAGAATTAGCACCATCAAAGATACATCTCTATTTGGCACTCGGATGTTCTAATCTTTACTGTGTGTCTCTTTGCTAATCTAATATCTACAGTATAAACTTTACATTAATCTTGTCCATGATGGAATGCCCTAGGAGTTCCAAAAAAGGGATGTGTCACCAACAAGAACATGAGAAGGAAAGGATGCCCATGTAAGCATAAGGATGAATGGGGAGTGAGAATTAACCCAAGGCAATATGACACACTAACCAGAAGTCTCATTTAAGTGAGCTATCACAATAGATATGATATAGAACTCTCCTTCGAAAAAAGAAATGCTATCAGGATGAAAAGATGGAAAGAGAATTGCAAACATGAATGGAAAGGTTAATGAGAAGAATAAAGGAATTAATGATGCCCCTTGTTCAGCAATGGCTGGAAATGCGCCTGATGTGTCTATTGTACTGCTGGAAAAGAAAGCTCCACAAATTTTGTAGGATTTGAAAGATAGATGGGTCATTAGCGTTTCGGGGGCAACACTTTGAAGCTGCTTTACAATTTGTCACTAGACTGGTGATTACCATCAGTCGGATGTATGTGCATGTTCAAGTAGACGTAGAGGTGAGGTGGGCCCAAGAAAGATGGTGCATTGGACTAATCCATGTTTGTGGAATTCGCCAGGTGAAGATAGAGTTTTGTTTTGCAGATATCTTGGTATCTCAGAAATTAGTCATTACATGTGGACTCAAATATCTCGTGCCCAACAGTCATTTGGAAAGCAGGAGCTTAAAATCTAGAGTTTTGAGGTCTTGCCCAAGAAATATTTGATTAAGCTGACATGCTTATGTGATGGAGAAAGAAGAAATGTGGGTCGTTTTGAGATGATTCAGACAGTAAGCTGTGAAAGCTGTAGACAGACTGAGCTTGTGTTTCTAGGATAAAGATGTTGTTGGGATCAAAATTGGCAAAGTAACCAACTTATTCAAATTTATATTTGTTTAGACAAGCTCTCACACTATATTCTTGTGCCAGCCTATTCAAGCTTTGAAGCAGTTCATTTCAAGGCCAACTAACAGTCGGAGGTCTGGGCCAGTCTCATTTCATGGCTTGCTAAAGTGAAGATATAAGAACAGGGATTCCCAAGATAGGGATTGGGCAAGAAGTGTAATTATGGGCACATGCTAAGATAAAAGAGCACACTACATTCCTCTGTAAACTATATCCAAATATAATCTAACTATGCTGAAAGTATACCACTTGTGGCATTCAAGTTCCTGACAACAACAATCAGTGTCTCGAGTAATTTCATGAAATTGTTTTATTAATGTGAGGATATTGACATGCCCAATAATAGTACAAAAACAGTCATATCGCTGTATTTGGATTGAAGATGGAGCATGGAAATTGGTATCTCATGTAACAACCAACAACAGTGGTTTTGATGATGGCATGCCCTAGGACTTAAAAGCACTGGATTATTCTCACTAAACATATCAATTTCGTGCGTCATTTTAAGGTATATATGATTGACCACAAGTTTGCTTCAACTCCTTTGACTACAAATTTGATGATTTCGAAGGAACCAATCCAAAGTCTGATATATTGCTAAAGGGATGATGCAGAATTTCTCGTAGACCACTCTCATTTATGATTTGTTGGTTATCGAATCTGACCTTATCTAATAGTCAAACCACATTAGGTATGACTGTTCCTTGAAAATCTAGGGTTGATC
>JBBBWG010026347.1:39226-71966 GCA_037176905.1 Azolla pinnata
GGAGGAGGAGGAGACGGGGGCGGGCACGATGATGCAGGAGCATCGCCATCGTCGTCCTCGTCGTCCTCGTCGTCCTCAGTCTCAGTTTCTTCTTCTTCTTCTTCTTCTTCATTTCACCGAATTGAACGAACATCTATAAATAAATGCGATGAGCATATTTCTGTTCCAGATCAGGGCCCATACTATACTAAACATCTGTGAAAAGATTTGTGGTTTGCTTAGGGTTTAGGGCTTAGGGTTTAGGGCTTAGGGTTTTGGGCTTAGGGTTTTGGGCTTAGGGTTTCGGGTTACGGCTTTAGGCTTTAGGGTTTCGGGCTCAATGTCGGATATCGGCCTTCGTCAGATCTGCTCTGCTTCATTGTCGGCTCAAGCGTCGATCCTTCTGGATTTCGATGTCATCAGTACTCGGCTGGTCGCTTCAAAAGCTCCCACACGTGATGATGCGTGATTCGACAGGATTCCGAAGGGAGCAAGCCACGTATTGCGCTCCATGAGTTGTCATGTAGTGAGACGATCAAAGGTTCGTTGCTCTCTATCATCATTATATTTCAGACCTCTCTTAAGTTCCTTGAGTGAAAACGTTCCGTGAAGTTTCTTTTTCTCCAACTCCTTGATCACTATTTCATTATCAAGGATGGCCCATGTTCAGAAAAGTGGTATGTTCACATGCACATAGATTATTGTAGCCAAATTGGCGGCATTTGAGCTGTCTAGCTGCGATTTTTCATAGCATTTTCTTGTTTTGTTCAATTTGTAGTTTCTCACGCTATGAACAAATGAAATGAAGCAGCCTGAGAAACTACAACCCGTTCTCTATTGATTTTAAGTTTCATACCAAAAAAAAAGAAGGTTCCTTGCATGAACAAACTATACCACTAGATGAGAAACAACATATATTCGTTCTGCAATATGAACTCCAACAATGTTGTTTCCACATCTGAGGCATCTCTTAACGTCTCTCCCTTAATAAAAACAGAAACAACCTCCTTCACTTCTTCCCTCGAAAAGAATCAATGCAATGGATGCACTTCCGATGCTCCAATTTCTAAATCTTTCCCTTGATTGACGATGGTCAAAACACTTCTCCTGAGTCTGCCCACATAATGGACTAACAAAAGCTGATATTTCACTTTTGTTTCCTGCAATTTTCCTAGTTACTACTTCCTCCCATGCATTTGGAACCATACTTTCCATGGGAGCTGCTCAATGCAGCAAAATTCTTGGGGCTAATGCCATCTTCACCTACAAAAAAAAAAACAGAAAAAGAATTTTCTACAGCTGGAAGAATTTATGTCAACCAATCAACCCCTTGTGGATACATATTCTTGTTCAATAGGAAGAGCCACTCTAGAGAAGCATAACTCCATTAGGAAAATCCCTTGTAAAGATCTATGAACTTTTCTATACTTTCACATATTTTAGCTTTCTTAACATTTCCTAGTTTGAATCCTCTTTCATGGATTGATATTATCTTCAAAAGCCAAACCATATGTGTCCCTCCATATATATGCTATATATGTGCTATAACTCTAGGACGAAGGAGTTCCCACTATACAAAGAACTCCTTTCCAACTTCCCTCATTGATCCGGCATACTACGAGAGTGCTTGATTAGCTTTATTTATACCCAAAAACGATAGAATTGGTTGAAGACCATACTACTGGAGCCCATGAAAAACTTTTCATTCTTGCAAAACCTTGCCATTATTCTGAGGATACTTTTCCCACACTTATTTGTGCCCGAGTGCAATCCTACCAGCAACGTACCTGCTGGGAATCGTATGGGAGGATCGTACCTTTTACAGATAACAGTTGGATGACCTCCTCCTCCTGTTTCCAGCCCTCTAGATTTTGCAAACTTGTGAAAGCGTTTTTCACCATGCTCGGATTAGGTGCAACTTGATTGATAAGCATCGAAGCGACGATATTTGAATAGTTGCAAAATATGGAGACATATATAAGCTTATCCTGACCGATGCCTCAAAATCTATGAGATTGTTGAGAGTGAGCTAAACATCATTTGGAGCTAAACATCATTTGATTGCTTAATGAAGCCACTCCCAAATGGGTCAACTGTGGATGGAGGACAAATGTCTTGTTCCTGTTCCTGTTCCTGTTCCTGTTCCTGTTCGAGGAAGCCATGGATTGGGGACGGACGGCACAGACGTGGTGGTGGCGCAGCAGAGGCAGAGGCAGAGGCAGAGGGCAGCGGGCAGAGGCAGAGCCATGGAGAGGCAGCTGTGCTGTGCCGTGCCTTGTTCGCACTTTGTGCTTGGAGGCGTGCCTCATTCAGGTAGGTGGATGAATCACTGCTCTCTCTCTCTTGAAATGCTTTCGGAATCACTCATGTCGGGGGGTTGCTGTCAATCCACAACCCACCACCACCATCATCATCATCATCAGCGGCAGCTGCTGCTGCAGCAGCAGCTGCTTCCGTATCCCCACCACTTCCAGCATGCCGGTAAGCCTCCCCATGCTGCTGCAGGAGATGGGCCTTCCTCATCATCCTCGCTTGCACACAGATGTCCTGGTGCTCTCCTGGGACCTTCGCCGGCATCATCATCATCATCATCATCATCATCATCATCATCATCATCCTCCTCATCCGCGAGAGATGGACCATCGTCGTCGACGAGAGATTTGCGGCAAGATGTCGCGGATGCCCTCCTCCCCCCGCATCACTCCCGCCGTCGCTGCTGCTATGGCATCAGCCTCCCCGCCACACTTGCCCTCCACGCCATCTTCCTCTCCCATGGCCTCGATGACGACACCTACATCTCCAATCTTCTCATCGCTGCATACAAGGACCTCAATGCTGCAGACGAGGCTCGCAAGGTCTTCGACTCCATGCCATGCCGCACCCTTGTCTCTTGGAATTCGCTCATCTCCGCCTATGTTCAGTGCGCCCGCCTCTTCGAAGCACTGCACATCTTCTACTCGATGCCGCTCCACGATCTCGTGCCTAACGAGAGGACCTTTACAAGCATCTTACGCGTGTGCATCGTTGACCCTGTCGCATTCCAGCATGGCAAAGCGGTACATGCATTGATCGTAGCCAGTGAATACGAATCCGTCACGAATGTCGGGAATGCCCTCCTCAACATGTATGCCAAGTGTGGAGCTCTGGATGAGGCCATGGATGTGTTTGCTGGCATCCGTGGCCGCACTGTGACAACCTGGACAACAATGATCTCAGCTTATACGCGGCATGACAGGAACCGCGAGGCGATCGAATTGTTCAAAGAGATGCAGGATAAAGGAGTCGAGGCCACCCATGTTACTTTCATCAACATTCTCAAAGCATGTGTAGATGATAGCCACTTTGCAGACGGCATTTCGATTCACGCCTGCATCATCGACAGTAGCTGTAGGCACGATGCTTCCGTAACTGAATCCTTGGTCTACATGTATGGTAGGTGTGGTTCCATCTGTGAAGCCGAGGCTGTCTTCAACCAGACATTGGAGTATGATGCTGTGCCCTGGAATGCACTGATGATTGTTTACACACAGCTCGGCTATGACAAGGAAGCTTACACGCTGTTCCAGAAAATGCTGGAGCTCAAGGTTAATGCAGATCAGGTGACACTTGTAAGCATGCTAGGGGCATGTGCTTCTCTGGAAGCCCTTGAACAAGGCAAGGTTGTTCATATGTGTGTGATCAATAACCGGTATGAAGATGATGTTGTTGTGGGCACAGCTCTTGTCAATCTGTATGGAAAGTGTGGATCTTTATGCGATGCACGAGCGGTGTTTGACAGGATGCAGCACCGAGACGTCGTTGCATGGGCGTCTATGATCAGCGCCTATGCTGAATATGGACACATGAAGGAAGCTCTCTGTTTAGTCGATGAAATGGACACGGTGATTTTAGAGGCCAATGGGATCGTATTTCTCACTCTCTTGGGGGCATGCAAGAACGAGAAGTTTTTAGCGCATGGTCGATTGATCCACGCTCATATTGTGGCTTGTGGGTTGGGTGTGGATGATTCTCTGGGAATCGCCCTCGTTGATATGTATGGTAAGTGTAAATCACTCGAAGATGCCTGGATCATATTCAATAGAGTAGATCATCATTCCGTCGTGTCGTGGACAGCTGCGATCACAGCGTGCATACAAAACGAGAATTTCAGAGAGGCTGTCGATATGTACCGGCAGATGCAACTACAAGGAGTAGAGGTCGATGAAGTGGTCTTGACAAGCCTACTCGGGGCTTGTAGCGGGCTTGGTAACTTAGTGGAAGGAAGAGCAATCCACAAGGCTATTGTGGCTGCTGGGTTTGCTTGCAACATGTCTCTAGGGAATGCATTGATCAATATGTACCACAAATGTGGAGCTCTTGAGGCAGCTCAAGCCGCCTTTGCCAAGCTTGATGAGCGCAATGTAGTGTCTTGGACCACCATCATATCTGCTTATGCGCACCATGGCCATGGCAAACAGGCAGTGGACTTGTTCCGCTGCATGCAGTCACAGCGTGTGGATGCCAACGACTTCACATTCGTAAGTCTTCTCTCGGCGTGCAACCACGCTGGGCTAATGGAGGAGGCATATTTCTTCTTCAATGCCATGAGAAATCAATACAAGCTGGATCCTACAGTGGAGCATTATAGCTGTATGATTGACCTCCTTGGAAGAGCTGGGCGATTGGAAGAAGCAGAAGCGCTGATTAGGAAGCTTCCGATTACGCCTGATGCTCCAATCTGGACATCCTTAATCAGCGCATGCAAGGCTTCTGGGGATGCCAAAAGAGGACAACAAGCTGCAGTTCACACCCGCCTAAGGCCGTCTTCGTATGTTCTGCTTGCAAATGTATATGCCGGATGTGGAAATGGGGATTAGCTTCATGATTCTTCCACGGGTAGATGAGACCTTTCATGTCATGTCACACGGACAGGAGACTCATGAGAGGCATCCGTGCAGATTCTGAGATGTACCATAAACAGCAACAGCCGTTGCGACGATTCGGACATCTGCATATGTACATCATGCACCATTGGAGCCTTGTGTTCATAATAGAGAGAGGAACATGATAGGCTAGAAAATTCTGCTACTCTAAGCACAGCAATATGTACATAAATGATGTGGGGGAAGTGCTCAGATCTATTGTGGAACCCTGGTGGGATTGTACGGCTGATAACATGATCAAAGGTTCTCAAAATGTGATTTGCTTTCTTTCCCTTTGGCCCTGCTGCCAGCTAACCTTGGCCCTCTCCCTCCCTTTTTACCTATAGAGGACTAAGACTAAGACTACTCAGTCCTTCGGAAGATCCCTAAGATTCGTTACTACAAAATGCAGTACCTATGAGCTGTTTTCAGATGCTAGCTCACCCTAATTTCCTAATGCACATCAAGAATCAGCAAGAGGTGGTTCTCTCTATGTTCCTAATCCAATTGACGATGTCCCAGATGCTGGAAGATCACAGTAAGGGACTAACATGCTGACATTGGTAATGGTTCTTGTGGGCCTCATAACTGAACATACTCTACTTCTTGGAGATGTATGTTGTTTTTGGTCATAGTTATGTACAATTCAAGCAACTAAAGCTAGACATTTGTTGGTTGTTGGCAAGCACACAAAATGATCAGATTTGTGATTCTCTCTGATGTCATTGTATCACTATTGCTCAAGGTCACATACTACTGGTGTATGCACGTAATTTTAACATCTAAAAGTTGGATGCCGGCTTCTTTGTCATTAGATTTGTGATTCTCTCCAATGTCATTGTATCACTATTGCTCAAGATCACACACACTACTAGAGTATGTACATAATTTTAACATCTAAAAGTTGGATGCCAGACATAACCCTCAAGCTTCTTTGTCATCTTCTTTGTCATTAGAATTGTGACTCCCTCTAATGTCGTCGTATCACTATTGCTCTAGATCACACACTACTTGAGTATGTACATAATTTTAACATCTAAAAGTCAGAAGCCAAGAAGAACCCTTGATCTTTTTTATCAGCTTGTCATCAAATTTGTGAGTCCCTCCAATGTCACTGTATCACTATAGCTCAAGGCCACTCGCTACTAGAGTATGTACATAATTTCAAAATCTAAAAGTTGGATGCAGGAAATAACCCTCAAGCTTCTTTGTCAGCTTTTAATAGACTGATTTCTTGTAGATGATGAAACAATTGTGCCTGCATAATGGACGGCTATTCTAACCTATAAGAAGGTGGTTGGCTAGCAAGATGCAGATGAGGAAAGTCAGCTTCAAATATTGACCACGTCGTTCGCTGGTTTAGCAGTATATGCTCATGCAGCTATTGTCAAAAGTTGCCATCCAAGAACTGGTCAAGTACATCAGTTTAACAACTCGACAATCCAAGTTTGCTAGATACACCCAGATCTTAGATGTAGCATATGATATGAAAACATGACTCGAGAAACACAACAATTAATATGCAAATGAATTATCATTGGAATATATTCTAAATTTCGTTCAGTCAAATAAGATTGCTTTACAGCACTTGTTACATTGTAAATAAAATAAAAAATGCACCTAGAGAAACTTAGCAGCATGCATTTGACAATATTCATGTATACAGACAAATTCTGATATGCGAGCAGGCTGCAATCAACACAAAGACCACCTCAACACTACAGATTTTATATTACAAATGTTGCAAGATACAGCAGCGGTTGCCATCCTCATCAAGACCAAACTTGGTCGACCTTAAAAGCTGGCTGACTCACTTGTACAATTCCACATCAGGAACATCAACAATAATTAGAATTTACACCCAGCTCCTACAGCTCTTAGCCGGAGATCAATAAACCTCTTTTCTTCAAGAGAAGGTCTGCCTGCCTGCTAATACAACAATTTCGATCCTAGACAGATCAACTATACCGCAAGGGGTATCGATTTTAGCATTTGTTGTGAAAGCTGAATTCAACACGAGGACATCAAGGCACTGCATGTATCTGCACAAAAACCTGCCAGAACACACTGCCTTTTTGAAACAAGACCACGACAAAAAATGGGGACACTTACAGGTATTCTCAGAATCATGGACACGAAGCAGCGCAGGCTCAATGCCCAAATCCCTGAGATCAGCTGCAGGTGAATCTTCTTTCTTGTGCCGTGTTGTAGTCTGAAAGCCAAAAAAATTGTTGGGACTTTACATGGTGAATTTATAGGAAACAACTTAGCACAAACATCGACTTACCTGATCACTAGCTTTTCAGTGACACTAATAGTTTTGTATATATTATCCAACACCATGCAGTCTCACTGTACACTTACTCAAACAAGAAACAAAGAGGAAACAACAGCAAAATCAACCAGAATTATGGGATCCCAATCAAAGGAAACGAGTTCAATATTCACCGTACTGCAAAAATGTGAACAAAGAAGTAAAACTAGTATGAATTGTATAGCTAGACTTATGCACACCTCTAACTCATCGATGAATGCATTCTGGCAGCTCTCACTCTGGGAAGACACCGTTTGCATTCTCAGTGTTATTCTACTAGGCACAGCTGTCTCTGCAGCAGGTATCCTGCCAGAAGCGATTCTCTCAAAGTCATAACCATTCATTGATATGTTCCCGACCCCATTTCTGCATGAGTTGGCTACAGTTGCAGTCTCCAAATTGACAATTCTCCTTGAAACCTCTTCTCCACCTGTTAATGATGGTAATGATAGTTCACTAGAAACGCTGGATACAACGGAAACATCCGAGATTTTTGGTCTCTTTGACGACTCCAAGGTCAATACTCTTTCCTCTGATCGCTTTACGTTTTCAACGGAGGCATCCTCAATATCATCTGTTCCAACACTTACTTGTTGCATAGAGGGAGAATTGCTTAACGAGTTCACTGCTTTAAACCCTGGGGATGAAGACTTTGGCGCAAGAGACCTCTGTGGTCGTGTTGGCCGAACACCATCAGGAAATACAAAAAGAGGAATCTGTTTCCTTCGCACGTGTGAAACAAATATTTCCATACCAGGCTTCCAATAATCATATACATTAACAGAATGCCTAAATTCTTCAACTGTGCCCCTTATGTCAAATTGTTGTCCTTCACGGACTGGAACCCCTTGTTTACGTTGCAATCCCATGAAGAAAGCAGTATGAGGAACAGGCTTAGAAGGATCAACATATTCATTGGGGTATGGATGACACTGAAGCATGCCAAATGTATCGCGTTCAATCTGGATTTAACATAGCAAATATGAAAACTTTTAAGTCCTCTAGACAACCTCCTACAAACCACACTCTTCTTTGAGTTTTCGAAGCAAACTTACCTTTAATGTCAACTGCCTAAGGCGTGATTCGACCCAACCCTTCCAAGTCCGTAGATCATTCTCATCCATAGCCATAATGTCAATCTGCAAATAATTCTTGTATGATTCAAAAAATGGATAGGCCTCGAACAATGCACTCCACTCTGCTTGCTTCATCTCCAATGCCTGATGAATCGAACCAAAAGCTATAATTAAGATTTGAGGATAGAAGCGACAAAATACTAGATTAGGAAAACCTCGGAACCTTGCAGACTTCATTCCCCGTTTCAAACTGTTCTGTCATGACCCGCAGTGTGCTTGTTGAGACATTGTAACTAGAATTCATGCATGGATATGCAGGAGTGATGATAGGCATCAAATGTGTCCTATCTCGAGGGTTCTTTCTAGGATCCCAAACAGGAAGCCCTAGAGTTCCTTCTTCAATCTCACATAGCATGACCGGATTCGGCCACCTCCATTGAGTATACACACGAAAGAATCGTGAAACCAGCATGCTAGGTACTGCGTTTGGATATAATTGACAAATCCGGGCTACTAGTAGAGCCCAATTCACTCCTCCTAGAAAACCTGTTACCTGCATAAGGAAGTTACAGTTGGATTTCGTTTCATAAAATTTCAAACTAATGCAAGTAGACAGCAATTATTGCCCAAACCCATAAAATAAATGAAAAGCACAACTTACATTTGAGTACACTCCACGCCTTCTTGCCCAAAGTTTCAAGCATCGTAATGTGGTCCGAAAATTCTGCATGGGACCGCCATAATGACAATGAATACGTCAAAAGAATCAGTTTCATAGATTAACTTTATTTGAGCTAACGATTTAGGCACACCTGAATGTTAGGCACCAGACGCAATATCTGATCAGTGACTCTGCACCCATTAAGACTTCTCACACTTTGCTCATCCACATTACAGAGAATGGATTCCTGTGATATGTCAAGGTCCTACAACTCACAACATCAGATAATAAAACAAGATTACTTCAGCCATCTGGGACTAGCGAAATTTTAATGTCGTATGTGCAATCAATTAAGTTTCTACTACCTCAGGAATAACCCATAAAGCAAGCCTGGCATAGAGCAGATCTATAGAGATACCACTGAATTTGAACTTTAGCACAGGAACATGCGCATCTGGCACAGGGTGAAGCTCTGTAACTTCTTGCATTTCCAAGAGCATGTCATGAAGAACAATGAAAAAATCTTCCTGCAACAAGAAATTGATACAATGACATGCTGAAATTTGGATGGCAAAGATTACAATGAGTGAAGATCTAGTTTTAGTTAAATGTAACCTCTCGAGTAGCATGACGAGGTCCAATACAGAGGGTATCAATATCTGCTCCAGGTCCATGAACCTGCAGCCATGGCAGGGATTCAGAAATTTTTAGAAGGCTAACTATAATAATAACGCAAATTATGAACACTCAATTATACTTTCAAAACAAACATAACGCTGGAACAACTCCTGCATCCAAAAAAATGCTAGATGTAAAGATCACGTTTTTTTATCATTAAACCCCCCAAAAATCAATTTTTTCCACTCAGTACGTGTTGAATGTAATGGCATGTCCATGCTTTAAATCTACATCTGAACTTTTGATAAGCATGACCACACAATATTCAATGGATCTGTATAGCTTTTCTTGATCCTAAGTTCAAATCATAATGAATCTCACAACTCCTCTTAGAGAACACATGATATGAGCATCAGAATTTGGCACTTTGAACATGCCAACTTTGTTCAGGGAGAGACCAAATCGTGTTATGTGTGATTTGGCTAAGACAGAACAATGTTATTTTTTCGCTGTGATTTGGAATCACCAGCGAAATAATAACAGCCATAACTGGCATCACTCAGAAAAATTGACAGACATCTACTAATTCTTTCTTATTTCTTTTTCTACCCTTAAATATTCTCTGCTGCAAATAAAGGGCCTTTACATCTTAACAAAGTTGCCCCCATAGAATTCTGTCAAGTCCACATATGGACATTGCTCAACTGGTCCAACCTCAAGATTGTCCTTAATGAAAATATTCTGTTTTATCCTGTCAAAAGCAGGCATCTTCTTAAATTGGTCCTTTGAACATCTGACATGCACTGTAGGTTTCTCATCCTTTACCAATGCATAAATTACACACTTTTAACTGCACTTATCCTCATCCTTCAACAGAACACGGAAGAAATGACGATATCCAAACATTTGGTAGGTGCCATTCAAGGACTCTGATAGCCAACAAAATAGTTCATCGGTTTAAACTTATTCGATTACCTCTAGCTTGCAGACTGGTATAAAAGCACACTAGAAAACTTTGGAAAGCACCGCAGAAGTTTGCATGGGCAGAGTTCCAACTGACCACGCACTATGGGAAAGGATGCTTCTAGACACTGCACCACCAAAAAGCAGATTCTTCCAATTCCTACATGGAACTTACCCCAAGCCGATATGATCCAAATGTGAAAATCTTCGCATTGGCTTCTTGCACAACCTGCTCACTGTAGCCTTTGTTGATGCTTATTTTTTTCACCCACAGTTTGACAATCTGTTATTTCATCCACATTCAGCAAAAAGCACATGAAGTTTCCGTTCAATCATGTAAAAAATCGTGAATATTTCTTTGCCCACTTGCAAGAGAGAGAGAGAGAGAGAGAGAGAGAGTAAGGCCAGAACTTGTATCTAACCTGATCGAGCCTTCCAAGAACCTCCTCACGAAGAACCGCTTCTTCCTGACTCTCATAAAGCCCTGCACTAGCTAGAAACTGAGCAAAGAAGGAACAGATTTCATAAGACAGGAACAAGGATAGAAGCAATCCAACCCTAAGCCCTAATTCTCAAGGTCGTCGAGCACACGCACACACACATATAATACCTTGATCAAATCCCTATTCCTTAATAGATCAGGTTCCATGGGACCTGATGTTGAAAGGGGCTCCGTCACTCCATACTGCTGCTGCTGCTGCTGTGACGCCATCATCTCATAACCTATTACGGTCTACGAAGTAATATCCTCCGAGAACAAGAAGGCTGTTCGGAGGGATATATGATGCAGTGACTGGACAGTGCAGAAGGCGGCTTCTGCTGCTCTTATGCTACTTCTTCAGGAACCCCCAAGGGGCACGCGGCGTATGGACATGGGGTGGAGTCCCCCCAGAATCTGGAACGCAGAGAAATTCTTTAGATCAGGTCAGGAAGAAGTCAATCAAAAGAGCGGATTGGTAGAGAAGAAGGCGAAAGCTGAGAGAACAGGAGCACGGAAACCCTAAACGCAAGTGAGGCCGCTTTTAGGGCCGGCAGCCGCTGCAGGGAATACAGATCTGAGAGAGACGGCAAAGGAGATTGGTGGTGCATACCTGAGAGAGGAAGGAGAAGCGGCAGCTCGAAGGAGGGGGCGTTTCTGTGTGAGCAGGAGGAGCAGACGAAAGATTAGGGTTAGTCAGCGGATGGTCGTTTCCTCCTCCTCCTCCTCCTCCTCTTCACTAGCCTGCTCACTGTGTGCGTGTTTGTGGGCGGAGAGGATGGGCACCAGAGAAGAAGAAGAGGTCTCTCTCTCTACTTTCTCTATGGTATTCTTGAATGTGAACCAACACTAGCGTTGGTGTTGGTGCTGGTGTTGGTGCTGGTGCAAGTCATGGTGCCGGTACCATAGCAACTCTAGGTGCTTGTTGCGAGAGAGAGAGAGAGAGAGATGATGATGGTGGAGGTGGTGGTGGTGGTGATGGTGTTGCTAGGTGCTTGTCGCGAGAGAGAGATGGTGGTGGGGGTACTAGGTGTTGCTAGGAGCTTGTCACAAGAGAGAGAGAGAGAGAATGATGCCGGTGTTACTAGGTGTTGCTAAGTGCTTGTCGTGAGAGAAAGAGAGAGAATGATGGTGGTGTTACTACATTATGTTAGGTGCTTGTTGAGAGACACACAGAGAGAGAGAGGGGGGGAGAAAGAAAAAGAAAGAAAGACATATTAACGTCTTCTTAGGCAAATATTGGCCCATGAAATAAAATGTACAACAATGTTTGTATATTCGCTCATCAATGAGAGTACGAGGATAATTACAAATATAATCATCTAATGTTCAAACAAGGAAAATATTTTCTTGATAATGTGTCGAAAGAAAATATAAAAAACTCGTAAGTAAAATAGTACATAATTGAATAGTCTAATAGGAAAGTGGGAGAATGAGTGGCCCATGGGTGGACAATGATGTGATTGTGTTGTTTCATGGTAGTCCAACCATAGCTCTTCATCAAGGCAATTCGTGTTGTCAAATTTTTTGAATATCTGCTTCATGAAATCGGTAGCTTTAAAACCAAGCATTCGTGGTCATCTTTTAGCTCTTTGAATCTTTGCTTTCACATTTTGATAAGCTTACTGTAACATTTGTAAAAGTATTTGTAGTCATTCTTGTTCCCTAAAAAAAAGTGCAAGAGGTTGTTTAGGTTTAGCATAAAATACAATTGGATCGTTTAACTGACTCTATATTTTTTAAGTACAAGAATGTATTTTCCTAATTTCATATAATTCTTGGAGTTTATTATGCATGATAATGAAGGGGTTGTTCCAAGGATATCGCTATATTTTTCTCCAATATCTACATAGGTTGGGCACCGACATGTAAAATGTTCTTCACATTCTACCTCTAAGTGGCATAACTTACAGTCTCTCTTCCCTAAGCATTCTAGTGGCACGACCAACCTCAACCTCTAATTGGTGAGATGAAACTTGGAGTTGACTTATAACAACCCTCAATATTTCATGTGTCATAATAACATCAAGATATCTTTGTCGCTTAATAAAACCTAATTCCAAAAACTACATAAAGTACTCCTTATTAGAAGACATTTCAAGTGAAAGATGTTCTAGTGGGTGTATCCATTTATGTCGAGTATATATTTGCCAAAGTTCTTATCAAACCACCTTATTTTGTTCTCCATGTGATTTTAAACTTGTGTATTCATTACAATTATATTCAAGAGAGGGTAAGTTATTAATATCCAAGTTAGTCTTAACAAACTAACTTACCTTAAGGCTATACCAAGAGTTCTCGACCCCAATGTCATGTAGTTCTAGAAATGCTTTGAAGCCTCGACTTGATAGCCTACTAGGTGACTAGTTTGATATCATATGAATGAAAGCTGCTATTTGAAAAAGTGTTTCTACTAACATTGGTAGGTAGACAAATTCTGCTCTAATAACTTCATGAAGTACTGATTCGTCCCTTCCCTTTGTGGAGACTCCACCCTCCTGACGAGAAGCTGGTACGAAAACCCGCTTCGTCGAGTTGACCCACCGAAATGAGCGACCTTGCGAGCTCCGGGACGTGCCGAACATCGTGGAGTACAATCGTAGAGCCACCCGAAAGGTTAAGCTCTACGGAGCCGATGTCTACGACCGCACAATGCTGCGAATTTCCGACACGTACAAGTTCGAGATTTCGAGCCGTATACGATTGGAATTGCGATCGGAATGGAGTTACGTGGTAAGAGGCACCCGAATCGAGGAGCTAGTTGGTGGCTTCCTCCGTCGTAAGCAGAACTTCTGCCTCGGTCGTGCTCTCCATGGTGAGGATGTTGGGATCATCCTCCGGAGTATCTCCGTTTGTGCGTCGTAAGGTCGTAGAAGATGAACCGCAGAAGTTCACCTCCTCAGTACGACTGCCCTTTTGCGTAAATTTTCCGTTCTTCGCTTTAAGGGCTCGACAGTCGGCTTCGATGTGTCCGGGTTTCTTGTAGTAATTGCACGTCATCGAATCCCTGGACTTGCTTCGGTTTCTCGTCGCGTTCGGCCCGCGTGAGAAACTTCTTCCACGATGTTGCTGTCGATCACCTGTACTCTGTACTGTGTAGGCTTCATTCGCCGAGTTCTGAATGAACGTTTTCCTCCGAGCGTCTTCCGACAGAATGGAGCTCGTTGTTTCGGAGTACTTTACGGTCGTAGCCGACGCGTTGCATACGGTCGTGACGAAGGTTTCCCAGGATGGTGGAAGACTGCTCATCAGCAATAGAGCTTTTAGCTCGTCGTCGATCGTCATACCTTGTGCTGACAGTTGGGAAATGATGCCTTCGTAGTCGTTCAGATGAGCCGTGATCGAATCGGATTCTTTCATCCGTAAATTGTAAAGGCGTCGGATAAGATAAATCTTCGTAGCGACCACCTTCTTTTCGTAAGTGTCCGACAGCGTCTTCCACAGTTCTTTTGCTGTCGTACACGACTGGACCGTGTAATACACGGATTCCGAGAGATGCATCTGAATAGTGGCGCGAACGACACGATCCAACTTCGTCCAAACTTCCGGCTTGTAGGTTGCTGGTGCAATGTCGTGCTCGATTGGATCGATCTAGCCACGAACTATCAGATAGTCCTGCATCTGCTCTTTCCAGAAGTTGAAGTTCGTCCCGTCGAACTTCCAAATGCTCATCTTGGATGAGCCGGATGGTGAAGCCATTTGTCGGGAAGGCTTATACGTAGAAGTTCTGTTCGGAGTGACTACGACCATGGGTGTTTACGACTGCCCGGCAGTCTGCCCGAATTACGTCTAGCCGGATTGAACGCGAACTTCACGAAAGTTCTGTCCAGAGTGACTACGACCACGGGTGACTACCCGAATTACGTCTAGCCGAATTGGACACGAACTTCACGAAAGTTCTGTCCGGAGTGACTACGACCACGGGTGACTACCCGAATTACGTCTAGCCGAATTGGACACGAACTTCCGAAGCGAACCACGGCTCTACTCGATGTGAGTATGCACCGCGTCGCCAAGGTCCGAGTTGACGTCGAACCTGTCGGGGGTTGGAGCTCTGCCCGAAGTGACTACGACCACGGGTGACTACCCGGATTATGTCTAGCCAAGTTGGACACAAGCTCCGTAGCGGACCACGACTCTACATGGAGTGGACACAAGCTTTCTGACTCTGTCCGAAGTGAGTACAAGCCGCGCCGCCGAAGTCCGAGTTGCCGTCGGACTTATACGCCTAGTCGGTGTCGGGAGGACTCTTCCGAAACGGATGTCGGCCAAAATACTTCTACACGGAGTGACACAAGCCACTGGCTCTGCCCGAAGGGTATACGAAGCACTGTCAAAGAGAGTACGACAATCGAAATCGTGATCTAGTCGTACACTACACGAACTAGACCGCGAAGAAGCGTTTTACCGTCAGCTACGGAAAAACGGTCGTAACTCCCTGTGGGTTACTCCAAAATCAGTTCCGAATCTCTTGTTCTCTCCTTGACGTCGAGACAAACACAATGATGTGTCGTACAGCCAAAGACGTCGTCGGAAACTCTCAGTATGCAAAGCCTTTTGCACGCCGGTCGGAAGTTACGGTTGGCCGTAACTGTCTTGGATCTTCTCTATACCGCACGTTCTTCACGTCCACTCGAAGCAGAATACAGCTAGAGAGCAGCAACGGTAGATGACGGCCTGCAGCGGTGTCGTAGTGTACATGGTACACCCCTTCAAAATAGTAGGGCCATGAGTACACATATCATGTCAAATCTTGCACCTCCACATTATTAAATCGAGAGCTTTCTACTACACTAACATCTCATGAGTGAAACTAAATGCATCCACATAGGATAGAAGCCTTTCACTTACAAGAGAAACATGCATGCACGACTAGTGTGCATGCACACATGCACAAATAGCCTGCACACAAATAGCCTACAATGCACAAATAATCTACATGCACAATTAGCCTACGCACAATTAGCCTACATGCACAAATAGGCTACATACACGAATAGCTTAAGGGCACAAATAGCATGCATACAATACGTTTATAGCGTCACTACAGCTATATAATCAGGGGAGCGGAAGCCCTGAGGGAGGGGCCCCGGGAACTCTGTATCATCCCATCTTCATGGAATTCATCAATTGACAAGTTCAGCCATCAGATGATCATTCTTTCTCAATATATTCTTTAAGTTCAACATCCAAGCCATTCTTGTTGTTGTCAATCTTGCTTCCTTCCTTTCCAATCCCTTCCTCTCCTCGTCAAAGACCCCGGTGGTCATCACCCGACTCACGTAGAGATCCGGTGCCGTACGGCACGACAGCGGACGAACCGCGCTCTGATACCAAATGTTGGGGACGAAAGTCGTCAGGCGGAACAAGCGCTGGCCTCCAGCAGTATAGTGGAAGCGTCAAGAAGTGGGTAGATGGTGAGAGAAGATCAGATCTGAAGGAGGAGGCTTCAAATTTGAGGCATCAAGATGTGGCGGCCAAGACACGAGAGAGTGTGAGAGAGAGATAGGCACAAAATGGAACTTCCATTAACTGAGTTGGAGCAACCAACTTTGGACGACCATACAAGCCTGGTATTTATACCCCCAAGCTAGGGCACAAGCCATTCCGACATATTACAAATATAGCCCGTCCACTTATGGACAATGTGAACACGGCCATTAGATGCCCGTATTCGACACGCACATGGGAACCCGTCGATAATGTTTGTAATGCTCAAACTCTTATCGATGACTTCCATTGATGCTATCCCATCAAACCCGGGTTTGCATTGTTAACGACTCCTTCCACTCGTCGTTTTAGAGGGGGGGATAGACTGTTAGAACTAGGGAAGAGATTGAATGATTGAAGGAAGATATAAGAGTAGAGAAGAAGAGAGGAGAGTGGATGGATAACAAAAGAGTGAGTTTATTAGAACAGAATGAGTACAAGAGGAGTTGGATACAAGAAAGGCTTAAGACTGAAGATTGCCGTTGATTCAAATTGATTTGATATGATGTATATGTCTCTATTTATAGGATTAGCCTAGAGATTTCTAGAAGGTTCTAGAACGTTCTATTCCTAGAATATTCTAGGATGCTCTAGAAGGTTCTAGAATGTTCTAGAAAGTTCCAGAGTTTTCTTTGAATACAATAATCACTATATCATGAAAAGATAGGCTTTAACATTTCATGTCATGATAAGCTACTTCAATGGTTCCTGGTGAAGCCCTAATGCTCATTGATTCCTTACAACGACTTCTTTTTGGTCTAATGCTCATTGATTCCTTACAACGGCTTCTTTTTGGCCTGAAGTACTAGAGACTGTGAAGGAGACTAGCATAAGAGAAATCCTGATCAAAGCGGACGAGGTATGGGAAGCAATAGGTTGGGAGTGCTCGGTGGATCGTACGAGTGTACAAGCGTTGTGCCAGCTTTAGGATGTATTCGTGGACGAGGAAAGGGACACATGGAAAACGAGGTCGACTCATCATGCATACTTGAGAGCTGAAATGGTGGGAAGATGAAGGTACCAACAATCAAGCTTACATCAAATATCGAGCAATGGACAAATCTACAAAAGGTGTTTGAGGAGAGAGAAGATACAATTACCTATGCATCGTGCTGACCGCAAGAAATTTCTGTTGAAGAAAGGTAGAAACAACTAGATCAACGTGGGCAACATGTGAGGTTGTAACTTCTACCATCGAGCCACCAATTAATCTAAGGAAATTGCTTGAAGAAAGAGCTCCACAACAACAAGAAGAACCACCACAACAAAACCAATTACCAGTACAACAACCACAATCACCACAATTGCAACAACAACAACAACAACAACAAAAGAGGTTGGAGGAAGATCATCAAAACTCGTCTCTTTTGAAGAGAAATCCAATTTTGGTGGAACCTACCCAACTCCATTCGATTGAACAAAAGGTACAAAGAAAGAATTATCTGAAGAAAGTGAAGAGCCAATCGACACTACAAGGTATTAAGCTGGTTGCCGGGAGATTTACCGCAAAAAATCATTTGCAAAAGATCAGAAAAAGTCGTGGCAAACGACATTTTGGTTTGCCGCGAAATTTTGCCGCGACCTTTGCTGCGACTTTGCCGCGACTTTTTTCAGAATCTTTGCCGCGAGATTCGCCGCGACTTCGTTGCGAGTATTTCTGTAAATTTTGCCGCGACATTTACCGCGAAAATTACCATGTTTATTTCTGGACATTTTACCGCTATATTGCCGTCTTTTTACCGCGTGCTTTACCGCGACTATTGCAACAAGTATTACCGGAAAGTTGCCGCGAACGTTGCCGCGAACGTTGCCTCGAGCTTTACTGCAAGTTTGCCGCAACTATTGCTGGACATTTGCTGGGAATTTGCTGCAACTTTGCTGTGAGTGTTACTGGTCATTTGCTGTGTCTGTTGCTGCAAGTTTGCCGGGTGTTTTGCTGGACGTTTGCTGTGACTGTTGCTGCATGTTTGCCGCGTCCTTTGCTAGAAAGTTACTACGAGTTATGTTGGATAGTTGCTGCTTTATTGGTACTAGCTTGCCGCATGTTTGCTGCAATTTTGCCCTTTGTTATTGCAAATTTGCCGTGTGGTAAACCCTAATTTGTTGCGTGTTTGCTGGATATTTGCTGCAATTTTGCTGCGTGTTTGTTGCAAATTTGCCACATATTTGCTGCAACTTTGTCACGTGGTTGCTGCTAATTTGTGCGTGGTTGCTACTAATTTGTGTGTGTTTGCTGGATATTTGCTGCAAATATTGCTGCAAATTTGCCACGTGTTTGTTGCAATTTTGCCGTGTCATTGCATCGATTTAGCTAGACTTTTGCCAGGATTTAAATGGAAAATTAAACGATTCTTTTTCCATAATATTTTGTGATCGAATGCTTTCTTGATCGATAATTAGCGATATAATAATAGAAATATTTTTAATTAGAATTAAATTATTAAATACCCAAATTGCGATTCTGAAAGTGAAATATTGCCAAATCTATTACATTGAGGAACAATACAAGGTAAATGTTACAAGTTAGGGTTTGCAATACAAGTTAGGGTTTAGGGAGGTAAACCAAAACAAAATCTAAGGGGAAGGGCCATATTCACTAGGGTTATTATCATCGTAAATATCTAACCCTAGTGTTGGATTACCAGACCCGGGGTCGGTGTGGGTCGCCTAGGTGTCAACTGGTGATGATGCGCCGCTTTGCTTTGGGTTCTGCTCGAATTCCCGAGCAACTGGTATATCTTTGGTTGCACCCTCCAAGTTGGCATTGTCGCCCAACCCTAGAATCAGCTGGTCGTCCGTGATCACTATTGTCTAGAGATTGTACGTAAGTGATCTATAAGTGTATAGAGTCTAATCATGTTGTAATTGTGATGTCAAGTGTGTGTATATGCACACGATCATACTATTTTTATGTGTATGTGTTGATGTCTAGTGCCTTAGAGAGTGTGTGTGTCTGTGTGTGAAAGGATTAAAGGGTATGCCCCTCTTCACATCTCATTGTAATGACATGACTTGTAATTATAAAAACCCCATAAGGGTGGAATGGAAGGACAAAAAATTTTTCTCTCTAACTTCCCTCTCCCTCTCTCTTGCACGTCCCATCCATCTCTCTCACCCTCTCACGTTCAACCCCCTTGGGCGGGGGGTGGAGCCACTCTAGGCTCTACCCCCCACCCCACAATCCCCGACTTCTAAAATACATCTAGGACTCTCGTCATGGATGTAATCGGCGATACTCCTCCTCGTCCGGATACGGCCGACGACCAACGAGCTCCATCTACAGAAAAACATTGATCGCTTTTAATTAGGGTTACAATTAATTAATAATTTATTAATTAAGTACTCATTTATAATTTACTTAAATACTTACAAACTCGGCCCTGAAAGTTGTAGCACCTCCGCTACCCCATCTGACTGCCGACCCTAACCTGATTTGGGTCGCACGCGCAGCGACATGTTGAGCAGACCGTTCTGACGCCCCTTGTGCTAAAGCTGCTCTCCACTCGACATCGTGAACGCTCCGGGGCCTGCCACCATCTAATCATGGCGGTAATCCAGTTGCCTCCCGGTCTACTACTGCCCGAGTAGCTCTCGTGTATCCGCTCTGACGGTTCGCGATATGGCCGAGTATCGTCCGGCGAAGCCAAACTGAACTCACTGCTAAGTGCTCGGGCATGGGGTAACGGGTGTGAAATGCAGATATGATCTGCTTGATCACCCCATCTCTGTATGTTGAGGGGTCGTACACATTACGGACAGGTACTGTGACAAGCTCGAGCAGGTATCGACGTGCGCCTCGACCTAATCTATCAGTCACGATACCCCCATTGTTGTCGAGTGTGTAGAATAATTGGCCGATAGGGGTTTCCCGAGTAACTCGATCGTTGCTTGCAGCGACGATGTGTGCTTTGCCATCGACATCATCATCGCCTCTGCAACACCCACGATGTTCACGTCCCGAACTATGGGAGGCGGGGCTCGCATGTGCAGATGTGCCGGGACTCGATCTGGTCTGACTCGAGGCAAGGCTCGCTCGCAACGATGAGGCCGAGGCTGAACCAGGGGACGTCAGCCGTGGGGTGGAGCCGGTCCTAGGCCGAGTGAGAGGGGGAGGCATAGCTGGACTCCCTGCAGTGGAGTTCGTGGATAGGCGACGACGCCGCTGCACGTCGTGTCGCACGACAGCACGAGGGCTATCTCGTGGGGTGGGTTCACCTAGGGGCGTGCTCCAAGCTGTCTGGGGTGTGACGATACTACGAGTGGTGGCCAAACTCGCATCAAATGACCCTGGCCGACCCCTCACTGGTGGGACCGGAGGTGGGCGCCATGCCATATATGGTCCCATCTCCTCAGGTGGGGGCATTCCACCAAAGTGCTTGGATTTGATGTTGTCATTCTCTCATGGCAGCATGATAACTCCGCCACTCAGCCTCCAAGGAAAGTGGTATCGGCAATCTATCATCTATCAGACATTGAAAATTTGTGTTTAATGTCTAGGGTCAACATTCATGTAATTTAGGGTTTAGGGTTTTTCAACCAAAAACCGGTTTTCCTACCAGATTAGGGTTTCCAGGAATTTATGGTTTTTTGAAATTTAGGGTTTCCAGAAATTTAGGGTTTAACGCTAATTTGGGTTTAGGGTTTTTCAACCAATCTTGGGTTTTTCTACTAGATTAGGGTTTAGGGTGATTTAAGGTTTAGGGTAATTTAGGGTTTAGGGCCATTTTAGGGATTAGGGTTTCCTTCAAATTTAGGGTTTCAATCAAATTTAGGGTTTCCTTCAAATTTAGGGTTTAAGGTCATTTTAGGGATTAGGGTTTCCTTCAAATTTAGGATTTAGGGTCATTTTAGGGATTAAGCTTTAGGGGAAAGTTAGGATTTCACTACGTTTCACTAATTACACTCCACATTTCACTAATTCCACTATTTTCACACCACATTTCACTAATCACACTCCACATTTCACTAATTCCACTATTTTCACACCACATTTCACTAATTACACTCCACTTTTCAGTAATTCCACTATTTTCACACACATTTCACTAATTACACTCCACATTTCAGTAATTCCACTATTTTCACACCAAACTTCAGTAATGTCACGAGAAATTTCATGTATTTCTCAAATTTTATACCAAATTTCAGTAATTTCACGAATTTCATACCAAAAACCCCTATTACTAAAAAAATTACACTAATCTCAAGACAAATTCCACTAATTAATCATGAAGTACAATGTTTTCATGAAATAAAATACTAGGGATTAGACAAAAACAGCTAATTCATGACACATTCCCCTAATTCACAACACATTTCACTAATTCACGACAAATTTCACCACAAATTTGACTAATACAGGCAAACACCACAAAATTAACAACAAATTCCACTAATTCCGCAACAAATTTCGCTAATAAAGCTCGATCACCACTAATTTGCCCCCAAATTCATTTACTTACTTGCTAATTAAGCAGCAGATGCAGCAACAGCAGCAGTAGCAGACACAGCAGCAGCAACAACAACAAAAGTAGTAGCAGTAGAAGAAGCAGTAGAAGCGGCAACAACAGTAGCAGTAGTAGTAGCAGTAGCAGACACAGCAGTAGCAACAACAGAAGCAACAACAGAAGCAGAAGCAGTAGCAGAGCAGCAGAAGAAGCAGCAGCAGTAGCAGAACAGCAAGGGGTGAGCAGCACGACGAGCAAAGGCGGGCAAGAGAGAGCAAGAGAGCAGGGGCGAGCAAGGGCGAGCAAGAGCGAGTAGAAGGGAAAAAGAAGAGATAGAGCAGGAATGAGCAGAAGGGAGCTAGGGTTTGGATTTTGGGGGAAAAAAAACCCCAGCTGTTGTTTGCCGCGCAGTTACTGCGAACCAACAGAATAACAACCGTGTAGTTGCCGCGACTCAGCCGTCTGTTTGCCGCGAATTTGCCGCAAAGTTGCCGCGCTCCGTTAACCGCGAAATTGTGCTGCAAGTTCACAGGAGTTATCAATGGATGCTGATCCACACCACAACAGTTCAGAGTCATCCTCGACTGATGCAGAGGAGTTGCGCATGATACACATCGGCCAATGGGGAGCTCGTACCATTCGATGTTGGTGTGACCGATGTAGGAAAAGATTTAGGTGAGCTCGTAGTGTAGTGCACGATCATATACACAGATGGGGCCGTTGGAATCCTGAAGAGTCACCCCATGATGTTCCGCGAGCTCGTCGTGTAGTCCTGAAGAAGAAGAGGCGCGTGTACGACAACGTTTGAATGAAGCAGTGGATGATCTAGAGGGTTTAGCGGCGCAAGAACAGGATCCCAATGAGCAAATGGAAGATATGATTGAAGATCTGCATCGACCAGCACGTCGGCAGGGATTTGGACGTTAGGCAAGGGAAGGCCCCACTTCCGACTTATCGACGCTACTACAAGCTGCAAGAACACCAATTTACGATGGAGCTAGCTTCTCTGTGCTTTGGGCAGTGATGGAGATCATGAATCTCCAAACATCATATGGACGGAGTAATGTATCGATGGATGCATTACTAAGTCTCATGGGGAAGATGTTGCCGCAACCCCATCATCTTCCAGCTACGCGCGAAGATGCAAGGAAGTAGATGATCACATTGCATGGGCTCGACTACATCCGAATCCATACATGTATCAACAACTGTGTGCTATTCCGAGGTGAATTAGCAGATCTGTTTGAATGCCCCAAGTGTGGAGAGGCCAAGTATCGACGGGATGTATCATCATTGCAAGTTCCTCGCATGGTTAGCCTGAAACTATATTGTTTACACATATTACCGCGTGTTTGCCATGTTGCAGCAACTTTGCTGCAAGTTTGCCACGTGTTTGCTGCAAAATAGCTGCATTGTTGCCGCGAATTTGCAGCATGTTGCTGCAAAATTGTTGCAACTCTGATTTGCAACCGTAATCCCTAAACATTTGCAAATTACAGGTATTCGGACACTTCCCAGTTATTCCGAGACTTCGTATGATGTTTCAATGTTGGTCCATCCCGTCATTGATGGATTGCCGTGTAACACATCGGAGCCAAGAAGGCAAGTGGAGAATACCAGCCGATTCCCCAACGTGGCAACATATCAATAGTAGTTGGCCTGAGTTTGGAGATGAACCACGCTACTTGAGGTTGGGGTTAGGGACGGACGGAGTGAACCCATTTGGACTTTGAAGCAGCTCATACAACTTCCTCCACACATGGCGATCAAGGAGGGTCATATTATGTTGACGCTCCTCATCCCTGGGAAGTACAAGGTCGCAAATATGGATGTGTACCTAGGACCACTTGTCGAAGAGCTGCAAATATTATGGCAAGGGGTTCCAGTAGAAGATATGTCTAAGGCCCATCCTAATCGCCTATTCAACCTTCGAGCAATTCTAATGTGAACAATGCATGACTTCCCAGGGTTCGGGTAATGTTCAAGTTAAACCCTCAACCCTAAACCGATTTAGATCTCTTCTATCTACAATTAACGACAATTCAAAATTACTCTAACACAAGTCATTTTCAACTCATAGGTTTATCGACCTCAGGGTACCATGCTTGTCCTAGATGTGGACCATCCCTCGTGTCTACACGACCGCCTCACTTCAAATGAGTGATTTATTCAAATCACGGTAGATTTCTTCCACCCACGCATCAACGCTACCAAGCAGCTGAAAACGGGAAAACGCCAAGATGTGGCAGTATGAAAGAGTGGAAGGAGATGTGGGTGCAAGCTAATGGAGAAGTTGTGCCAGGGATGTCCAGGTAAGACCGTTTAATTAGATTATATCATTTGTAGCTCGTTTGTTGCAAGTTTGCAACAAGTTTGCCGCGACTTTGCAGGAATTTTGCCGCGAGTTTGTACGCTGCTGCTTGTTTGCAGCAACTTTGCCTCGAGTTTGTAGCAACGCTGCCGCTTGTTTGCAGCAACTTTGGCGCGAGTTTGGAGCAACTTTGCCACGTGTTTGCAGCAACTTAGCTGCGTGCTTGTTGCAACTTTGCCGCATTCTTGCTGCAAGTTTGCTGCGACTTTGCCGCAAGTTTGCCGCATGTTTGCTGCAAGTTAGCCGCATGTTTATAGCAACTTTATCACCCTAAACTTTAACCCGTATCTTTTTGTGATATGTGTACAGGTTGTCAATATTTTTCGAGTTGCCGTATTGGGAGGACCTCAAAATCAACCACTTACTAGACTTCAAGTATAGCGTAAAGCCTTTGGGCATACAAATGCTCTCGCCGTCTTCCAACATATGGCAAATGACATTTTCCGAGATTTTCTAGATATAATTCTCATCATCTATCTAGATGATCTGCTTATCTACTCTAGAACACAAGCGGAGCACGATGTACATGTGCGAAAAATACTCTTACGCACGATATACATATACACAGTCTTTATGATAAATTGGAGAAGTGCAGTTTTGATTGCAAAGAAGTGGAGTTCTTGGGTTACACCATTTCATCCAAAGGTTCAAACCAAATTTTCTTGACCCAAGGAAAGTTCAAACTATAGTGGAATGGCAAACTCCATGTTCCGTCCGCGATGTCAAGTGTTTTCTTGGATTTGTCAACTTCTACCGCAAGTTCATCTAGAATTATTCGAAGATTGTCTTGCCGCTCACTCAGCTCACCAAGAAAAATCAAGTCTTTGTATGGACTCCTGAAGCGGACAAAGCCTTTACTCAATTAAAAGAGGCATTCACATCAACTCCTATCTTAGCTTATGTGGATCTAGCGAGGCCATATATCATTGAGGCAGATGCATCCGACTTTGCACTAGGAAGCATCGTATCACAACTAGGGGAAGATGGGGAGTTACATCCAGTCGCGTTTCACTCAAGAAAATTTAATGTTACGGAGATCAATTATGAGGGGCATGATAAAGAGTTACTAGCTGTGGTCGACTCTTTTGCGCAGTGGCGACATTTCTTGGAAGTATCACCTCATCAAATCATCATTTATAGAGACCACAAAAATCTTACATATTTCCAGACGGCATGAGTGCTAAATTGGCGACAAGCTCGGTGGACGCAATTTTTAACTCGTTTTAATTTCCAGATCATTTTCCGCCCAGGGAAACAAGGGCAAGCGGATTCTCTATCTCGACGCTCATACTTGGCACCTCACCCTAGAGACCCAACTTTCGACAATCAAAAGCAAGTTCTCCTTGGTCCAGCAAAACTGCAAGCCACAACGGGTTTCTAACGTGCCACTGGATTCAAGTCTTCTGATACTATTCAACAACAACTTCAAACAGATGATTTTGCAAAGGATGTCTTCGCCTACCTTGGTCCCAATGATGCATCTTGCTCCACATTGTATGGATCATCTCGACATTATAAGGAGTTTAAGCGTCAAGATAACTTATTTTTCTAAAAGAATCTCTTTTACATCCCTGATGGATCACCGCGCCTTCAAGTGTTGGAGCACTGTCATGATGCCCGTATGGCTGGACACTTTGGTATTTCCCAGACCATGGAGTTAGTGAAGCGATCCTTCTTGTTGCCTCATTTACAGTAATTCGTTGAAGATTACGTTCGCACATGTGACATCTGTTGTCGAGCCTAGATGCCTGGGCATCATCCTAATGAGTTGCTGCAACCGTTGCCGACACCAAGCAAGCCATGGCAGTCAATTTCTATGGATTTCATTACAGATCTGCCTCCTTCGCAAGGTTTTGATGTTATTTTAACCATAGTGGATCTATTTACCAAGATGACACATTTTTTGCTATGTGTCAAGAGCATTAGTAGTCAAGAAACAGTAGAGATTATTATGTGGGAAGTATTTCGCCATCATGGTCTTCCAGATAACATTATTAGTGATCGTGGTCAGCAATTTATCTCTCACTTCTAGAAGCACCTATGTGACGAGTTCCGAATCACTTGCAAACTCTTTTCAGCATATCATCCTGAAACTGATGGCCAAATAGAGCACACGAATCAAACACTTCAGTAGTATCTTCGATGCTTCATCAGTTACCAACAAGATGATTGGAGTCATCTATTGCATCTTGCAGAGTTTGCGTACAATAACACTATACACTCTTCTACCAAGGTCACGCCTTTTGTACGTTGTCGCGTTGCTGCGTGCGTGCATGTAAAATATGGCGGGACCACGGGGGCCTTAGACTAGGAAGTAAGTGGATGGGAATATGGGTATGAGCAAAGAGGGAGGAGATTAACACAATAGAGAATAGGGGAGACAAGATTTATGAGGGCATGTATATTAGTAGGGCAACTCTGCGTACAATAACACTATACACTCTTCTACCAAGGTCACACCTTTTGTACGTTGTCGCGTTGCTGCGCGCGTGCATGTAAAATATGGCGGGACCACGGGGGCCTCAGACTAGGAAGTAAGTGGATGGGAATATGGGTATGAGCAAAGAGGGAGGATATTAACACAATAGAGAATAGGGGAGACAAGATTTATGAGGGCATGTATATTAGTAGGGCATGCAAGCCGCACGAAGATTACAACCGCGGTCACGTAAGCCGGACCCCAAATACAAGAAGAAAAGAAAACCCTAGGAAAAGAAAGATGAAAATCAAGAAGAAACCCTCAACCTAAGTGGTATACCTCTCATACTTCCCAATGGTGCCCTTCCTCTCCTTTTATAACAGAAGGAGGGAAGGCCGTTACAAAAGGTGAGACTAAATATTCCTTATTATTTGCAAATGTGTCATGTGCATGTGCAACGTTGCACATTCCACTTTCACTCGGTTACTCGATTTTCCTCCTATGGACGAAAATCTTCACGACAACGTTCTCGGCAAAATTGGACGAACTCATCAGACTTATACTCTCCCCCGTTATCAGATCGTAGGCATATCAGCTTTCGATCCGTGTGATTCTCGACCATTGGGAGCTAGTCCTTGAAGATCGTGAAAGCACAATCTTTTGTCCGAGTCGGATAAGCCCACACCTTCCGCGTAGCGTCGTCGATGAAGGTGACGAAGTATGACGCTCCACCGAGAGATTGATGTGGAATCAGGCCACAGATGTCCGAATGGACCAAATCGAGTGGACTCGATTCTCTCGGTGCACTAGTCGGATGTGGGGCAGTGACTTGCTTGTCGTACTGGCAATGCTCGCAAAACTGATCGTCGGAGAAGGAGAGCTTGGGAACGTAGCCGGCCTTGGATAGATACGTGATACCGGCTTTGCTCAGGTGGCCGAGTCTTCCGTGCCATAGTGATGACACCGGAATATCCACGAGGAATAAGTCACCCTCTCTAAGTGTGACATACAAAGGATACAGTGAACGTATCTTTGGGCCACGAGCAAGTAGGAGGTTCCCTTTGTGGAGACTCCACCCTCCTGACGAGAAGCTTGCACAAATGCCTGCTTCGTCAAGTTGTCCCACCGAGATGAGCGACCTTGAAAGCTCCGGGACGTGTCGAACATGGTGGAGTACAATTGTAGAGCCACCGAAAGGTTGAGCTCTACTATACCAATGCCGATAACCGCATAATGCTGCGAATTTTCGACGCGTATAGGATCAAAACTTCGAGCCGTATACTGTCGGAATTGCGATCGGAATGGAGTTACATGGTAAGAGGCACTCGAGTCGAGTAGCCAGCTGGTGGCTTCCTCCGTCGTAAGTAGAACTTCTCCTTTGGTCATGCTGTCCACAGTGAGGATGTTTGGATCATCCTCCGTAGTAGCTCTGATTGTGCGCCGTGAATCCATAGAAGATGAACCGCAGAAGTTCACCTCCTCCGTACGATTGCCCTTTTGCTGAAATTTTTCGTTCTTCACTTTGAGGGCTCGACAGTCGGCCTTTATGTGTCCACGTTTCTTGAAATAATTGCACGTACGTAAATCCCTAGACTTACTTCGGTTTCTCGTCGCGTTCGGCCCGCGCGAGGAACTTCTTCCACGATGTTGCTGTCGATCACCTGTACTCTGTACGGTGTATGCTTCACTTGCCGAGTTCTGAACGAACGTTTTCCTCCAAAGCGTCTTCAGACAGAATGGAGCTCGTAATCTCCGAGTACTTCACGGCCGCAGCTAATGCGTTGCATACGGTCGTGACGAAGGTTTCCCAGGATGGTGGAAGGCTAATCATCAGCAGTAGAGCTTTCAGCTCATCGTTGATCATCATCCCTTGTGCTGACAGCTGGGAAATGATTCCTTCGTACTCGTTCAGGTGAGCCGTGATCAAGTCGGATTCCTTCATTAGCAAGTTGTAAAGGCGCCACAATTCTTTTGTTGTCGTACACGACTAAACCGTGTAGTACACGGATTCCGACAGATGCATCCGAATGGTAGCATGGACTACCTAGTACAGCTTCTTCCATTCTTCCGGCTTCTATGTTGCCGGAGCGTTCTCATGCTCTATTGGATCGATCTGGCCGCGGACTATGAGATAGTCTTTCATCTGCTCCTTCCAAAAGTTGAAGTTCGTCCTGTCGAACTTCCTTAGACTCATCTCGGATGAGCCGGATGTTGAAGCCATTTGTCGGGAAGGCTCGTCCGTAGTTGTGTCCAGAGTGGTTACAACCGTGGGTGAGTACGACTACAGTGCAATCTACCCAGGATGCGGTCTAACCGAGTTGGACACGAACCTAAAGGGGGTTACGGTTCTACTCGGAGTGGGCACGAGCATGACGGCTCTGTCCAAAGTGAGTATGAACCGTGTTGTCGAAGTCCGAGTCGAAATCGGACTATTACGCCTAGTCCGTGGAAGAACAAGTCGTTCTAACTCTTCTGATGCGGATTTCGGCCAAAGTACTTCTACACAAAGTGAGCACAAGCCTCTGGCTTTGCCCGAAGTGTGTACAAAGCACTATAAAAGAGAGTACAATTGTCAGAATCGCGATCTAATCGTACATTGCACGGATTAGATCATGATAGAGCGTTTTATTGTAGATTGCGGTAAAACGGTCGTAACTCCCTGTGGGTTGCTCCAAATCCAGTGTTGTAGCTTACATTCTCTCTCTGACGTCGAGGCGAACATGATGATGTGCTGCACAACGGAAGACATCGCAGAAAACTCTCAGAAAGCTCGAGTCTTTAGTCGCCGGTTAGAAAGTTACGGATGGTCGTAACTTTCTTGAATCTTCTCCAAACCACACGCTCTTGACGTCCACACTGAGCTGAATACAGCAGGAAGATAGTAGCAGCAAATGACGGCCTGTAGCGGACGAACCCGCGCTCTGATACCAAATGTTGGGAGAGACCGTCAGGCGGAACAAGGCACTAACTTCCAGCAGTATGTTGGAGATGTCAAGAGGTAGATTAGAACAAAGAGAAGATCAGATCTGAAGGAGGAGGCTTCAGATCTGAGGCGGTGAGAAGTGGCGGCAGAGGTACAAGAGAGAGTGAGAGAGAGGGATAGGCACAAGAATAGAACTTCTATTCACAAGAGTTGGAGCAACCAACTTTGGACGGCCATACAAGCTTGGTATTTATACCCCCAAGCTAGGGCTGAAGCCTTTTCGGCTTATTAAAAATATGGCCCGTTTACTTATGGAAAGTGTGAACACGGCCATTAGATGCCCGTATTCAACAACACTTGCATCGAATGGTAAGAGCTTCCCCATTGGCCGATGTGTGTCCTACGCAACTCCTTTGCATCTATAGACGATGACTCTGAATTGTTGTAAACCGGGCCGACATCCATTGAAGACTGCTATAAACTCCGCGGCAAACTTCGTGGCAAAGTGTGTGGACAACTGGGCAGTAAACTTCGCGGCAAATTGAACGGCCGGCAGCTCGACAAATTGCGCGGCAAAATTTACGAATATAGTGCAGCAATGCGCGTAGCGAACTCCGCAGCGACCGATGCGGTTAAGGCGCGGTTAAGGATGCGGTAAGTAGCGCGGTAATCCACGCAGCAATGCACATGGCAAACAACATAAAGTTGGGTTTTTTCCCCCAAAATTGAAACCCTACTTCGCCTTCTGCTCTTGCTACTGCTCCTGCTCCCCCTTTCGCTCCTGCTCTCCCTTTCGTTTCTGCTCTCCCTACTTCCTGTTTTGCTCCTACTACTACCAATGTTCCCCTTGTTGCTCCTATGTCGCTCTGCTGCTACTCCTGTCCACCTTGTTGCTCCTCCTAGACGCCGTGTAGTTGCTCTTGCCCACCCTACTGCTGCTTTTGCTCCTCCAGCTCCTCCAGCTCATCCTACTCCTGCTTTTGCTCGCCCCCTACTCGGGCTGCTCATCTTGCTTCTCTTGCTCCTCCAACTCCGGATTATACTATGAAATTTGGCTTGTAGTAAGTTCAGAAATTTTTCTCTATTAGTGAAATTTGGCTTGAAATCAGTGAAATTTTGCTTACGATTAGTTCAAATTTGGTCATTTGAAACATAATTTCTTCAAATTGAGCTTGCGATTAGTTCCCCATTGGTCATTTGAAACATAATTTGTTATAATTTTCCCTGCGATTAGGTCAAATTGTTGGAATTTCGTAAATTTTGGGAAATTTGTGCACTTAATGAAAGTTTGACGGCAATTAGTGAAATTTAGTAAACTTTGGCGTTTCGGGTTAAATTTGGGGAAATGTAGTAAACTTTGGGGTTTAGGGCTAAATTTGGGGTGTGTTGTAAACGAAAACCCTAAATTTCTTAAAATTTGTTGAAATTTGATAATTACAAACAAAAAGACTAAATTTACTGTTATTTGGTAATTATAAACGATAACCCTAAAATTGATGTAATTATACGAAATTTGGTAATTACAAACAAAAACCCTAAATCGAATGATCTTAAACAAATGTTTATCCTTTGGAAAATAAAATACAATAAAAGGTCAAATTATTTTATTTTACTTTAAAAAAAACTTGTTTTGTCATTAGTCATAACGACCGCAAATCCAAACCCATAACGTTATTTAGTTATATCTTTATTCCACCATTCCAGTTGTCATTGCGAGTCAATAAATGACATTCTCTGGATTTTCTTTTGAATTCTCTTTCTCTAATTGAAGGTTTTTCTCTCAAATTAAAGAAAAATTGTCATGGGAACGGCCTAAAACTTCTTCCACCGTCATCTACATTAACAGATAATAGATCTTTGCAATCGTCTAATTTCGATGGCTATTTCTTTCTGTAATCTTTCACTTTGAATCGGCAATAATATCAATCAATATCAACTTGTGTATAGAACAAGTTCTTCTTTTTGCCCCGCAGTAAATCCATAGATAAATATCAATGCAGCTACAAAATTCTATTGAAATTGATTTTTTTAGGCATGTATTTAGGGTTTTTGAAGAGAGAGCTTGTTCATTTGAAGCATAAACCAAAGAGCATGTTATTATAGAAGATAAATCTTTTCCTAGCCCTAAAACCTAATTCTTAGCACATTTTGATGACAACTTTTAGAAACCTTTTAGCTAAACAGTTTTTTCCATCCCTAAACACACACACACACATAAACACTGCCAATTTTATTTTATTTTCTACTAAAGATTTCCTGCAATGTGACATTGCAAGTGCAAAAAAAATTAGTTGGGTTTTTTTGGTTAGGCTTTCACTTTCCTCATGTGTGGGGACAATTATACAGCATTGGTCGCAATGGGCCAAGCTCAACATACAAGATGGTGGGGGTCTTCATCTCAGGACTAACTACGAACAAAAACGAGTAGTAAGATATGATTAGCAAGTTTGTTTGTGAGGCTACAGATCTCATTAAAACTATAACGATTACTTGCATTCGATTACATAGTTGCTCTAGGCACATTTCTTGATAACGATCGGCTCGGGAATAATAGACATGTCCGTGATGCTCGCAAAAATCTACTCCTCATAGAGCACCTTCTAACCTCACTCTGATCGAGCGCGGGTTCGAATCGATTGGAGCAAGTAGTTACAAGTTCGGATGCAGAATCTGTCGCTATGAGGAGCGGGTTTGGGAAATTCCAGCAATTCCGATTGCAACCCCCATGAACCGATTGATTCTGATGCAGGATCCGTCCCTTATATATTACATCCGATCCTTCAATATCTGCATCAGAAATCAAGAGATAAGTTGCCAAAATTGGCAGTGTTGGGGACGAAGGTCGTCAGGCGGAACAAACGCTGGCTTCCAACAGTATGGTGGAGGCGTGAAGGCGTGGGTAGAAGCAGAGAGAAGATCAGATCTAAAGGAGGAGGCTTCAGATCTGGAACGTCAAGTTGTGGCGGCCAAGACACCAGAGAGAGTGAGAGAGAGAGTTAGGCACAAAATGGAAACTTCCCTTAACTGAGTTGGAGCAACCAACTTTGGACAACCATACAAGCCTGGTATTTATACCCCTAGGCTAGGGCACCAGCCATTC
>JBBBWG010026349.1:0-10113 GCA_037176905.1 Azolla pinnata
CCCGCCCGCCGCCGCCGCCGCCGCGCCCATCTGGACCGCCCCCAGCTCCAGCGCCACGCCCGCCCGGGCCGCGTGCTCCCGCAGCCTCCGGTCCATCGCCCTCACGTCCGCCCCCCACTCCGGGTCCACGATGCTCGTGATCCTCACCTGCCCCCCACCGATCCATGCCCATCGATTAGCGCTTTTTACGCTCTCCTTTCCATCATCGATGCCGTCGATTAGCGTTCTTACGGTCTTCTTTCCATCATCGATGCCGTCGATTGGCGTTTTTACGGTCTTCTTTCGATGCCGTCGATTCGCGTTTTATGGTCTTCTTTCGATCATCGATGCCATTCGGGTTAGGGTTAGGGTCTTCTTTCGATCATCGATGCCGTCGATTAGGGTTAGGGTCTTCTTTCCATCATCGATGCCATCAATTTGGGTTAGGGTTTCTTTCCACCATCGATGCCATCAATTAGGGTTAGGGTTTCTTTCGATCGTCAATGCCATCGATTACGGTTAGGGTTTCTTTCCACCATCGATGCCCTCAGGGTTAGGGTTTGGGTTTCTTTCCACCATCGATGCCATCAATTAGGGGTAGGGTTTCTTTCCACCATCGATGCCATCAATTAGGGTTAGGGTTTCTTTCCACCATCGATGCCCTCAGGGTTAGGGTTTCCTTCCATCATCGACGCCATTCGGGTTAGGGTTTCTTTCCATCATCGATGCCCTCAGGGTTAGGGTTTCCATCATCGATTCCCTCAGGGTTAGGGTCTCCATCATCGATGCCCTCAGGGTTAGGGTCTCCATCATCAGGGTTTCCATCATCAGGGTGTTGATGGGAGGGGGGCCAAGGGGCTGTCATTAGGGTTAGGGTTTCCGTCCTCGGGGGTTTCCAAAACCAAACCATAAAAAACAGGCCTAAATGCTAGTGACTCACATGCGGTGGGCCCCCCGGCCGCTTCGAGAAGGCGCTGATGAGCGAGTGCCACTGCTCGGCCGCCGCCGCGCCGGCCGCCATCCCGACGAAGTCGACGATGTGCACGCTGCGCTCGTGCTGGAACGCCTCGGCGATCGCGCCGTTGGCCGCGAAGTGCCCGAACTTGAAGCAGGGCGTCCATCGGTGCAGCAGCCGGGCGCCCCTGAGGACATCGTCAGCTGTCGTGCTCATCGTCGTCGTCGTCGTCGTCGTCATCATCATCATCATCCGCTTCTTCTTGCGATTGTGACGGTTGTGGTTGATGTTGTTACTGTCGCGATCTCCGCCGCCGCCGCCATCGTTGGCGAAGCTGCTGTTCTTGGGCGGTTCTGTATGATGATGATGATGATGATGATGATCTTGATCTTGATCTTGATGTTGATGTTGATGTTGATGATGGGCGTGAGCCGGGGGTAGCGGGGCTCGGTTTCGCACCTGGCCGATCCGGGCGGACAGCGCCGCCGCCATGTACGCCGCCAGCCGCTGCCCGTGGTCCCCGTAGATGGACGCCCCCTGCTCCACGCTCGCCAGCATCGCCTCCGCCGCCTCCACCTCCTCCCTCTCGATCGCCCTCGCACATGCCATCAGCAGCTCCATCGATTGCTGCTGCGATTGCGATGCTGCTGATGATGCTGCTGATGATGCTGATGCTGCTGCTGATGATGCTGCTGATGCTGCCGATGATGATGCCGATGTTGCCGATGATGATGCCGATGTTGCCGATGATGGCGGCGATGCAGACGACGATTGCGAATTCGAGCACGGGGAGAGCATCATCGCTGGCACCGCGAGATTCCCCGTGCTGCTGCTTCTGCTGCTCGTGTTGGCCGGCGACGATGAGCTCCTCCGATCCTCTGCGCAGCTGCTGCTGCTGCTGCTGCTGCTTATCGACGTGATGCTCGACTGCTCCGTGCTCGTCATCATCTCCGCCTGAAGCAGATCTTCTATCGCACCCGCCCAATCCTTGTGTGCAGGTCTCACCGCTGCTGCAGAAGGCGGAATCGAAGCTTCCATGGAGGCCCCGTTTCTCCCTCCTGCTCCGTCCTCATCTTCGTCGTCATCCAGGAGCTCCCTCTCGAGATCTTCGAGCCTGCGCTTGAGAGACGATCGGCAGTGCTGCTGAGCAGGGGCCGGCTGGATGCTGCCGCCCCTGCAAGATGCTGCGGCGGCGGCGGCGGCGGCCGGAGATGGATGCGGGCAAGACGGAGAAGGAGGGGGAGCAACAAGCGGAGGCGGCAGAGCTGTGAAAGCGGCAGGGGCGGCGGCAAGATCTGGGAAGGCAGCCATCGCTTGGCAGCAGCTGGTGGGGGTACAGTTTCCGGGAGGAGGATCCGTCGACGACGGCCTACGAAGCGAGGATCTGAGAGGGGAGTGAGACGGGGAGCATGCGTAGCGATGGCGATCTGCAGAAGAAGAAGAAGAAGAAGAGGAGGAGGAGGAGGAGGAGGAGGAAGAAGACGCAGAGTTGGAGGAGCGATCGGAGGAGGTGAGGCTGGAAATGGAGTCTTGAGGGGAGAGCGGGGGCAGGGAGTGGGAGGCGCAGGAGGTGCGGAGGAGCGAAGGAAGGGAGAAGGCGTGATGCTTACGCAGGGGGAAGGAGAGGTCGGAATTAGGGTTAGGGTTAGGGTTAGGATTAGCGCTAGGGTTAGCGCTAGGGTTAGGGTTAGGGTTAGGGTTAGGGTTAGGGTTGTGGTTGAAGAGAGGAGGAAGAGGAGGAGGAGGAGGAGGAGGAGGAGGAGGAGGAGGGAAGCGATTGTGGTAGCGCTTTGGGCCGTTCATGGCGGCGATGGCGAGCTCTGTGTCAGGTTCAGACACAGACACAGAGAGAAAACAGAGGAAGGAAGAAGAAGAAGAAGAAGAAGAAGGAAGAAGAAGAAGAAGAAGAAGAAGAAGAAGAGGGCAAACGAAGAGGACGAAAAGAAAGAACAAAAAAAAAAGGGCGCGAGAGGACGGAGAAAGAGTCATTTCCATTGGTCGGCGGCCGCGGCCGACGTGGCGGCATCCGGGCCGTCCACGCGGCAGGGCCCTGGCCCGCCGTCGGATGGGACACGTCGGCTGTGCCGTGGGCTGCCGCCGCCACGTGGACGACACGTGGATGCCACGTGGACGCCACGTGGCCCGTCCGAAAGGGGCAAAACAAGAAAAAACAAAAACCCTAAGACTTTGGAAGATGTTTTGACGGCTTCAGTTTTAGGGTTTAGGGTTTAGTTACTGTTTTAGGGTTTAGGGTTTAGTTAGTGTTTTAGGGTTTTGGGTTTAGTTACTTTTTTAGGGTTTTCAGGTTTAGGGTTTAGGGTTTAGTCGGTGTTTTAGGGCTTTTCAGGGTTTAGTTAGTGGTTTAGGGTTTTCAAGATTTAGGGTTTAGGGTTTAGGGTTTAGTTAGTGTTTTAGGGTTTTCAGGGTTTAGGGTTTAGGGTTTAGTTAGTGATTTAGGGTTTTCAGGGTTTTGGGGTTCAGGGTTCAGGGTTTAGTGCCCCTCTCTCTTCTTCTTCTTCCTGTTTAACCCGTAAATCTGGCCTTTACCCTAGTGGTAAGTCAGGCTACTTGTAACAAACCAAACATTCGAATCCTACTACGGTACTTCCGAACTATTTGCAGATTCTTAAACTTCATACGTCTCCAGATACGTTCGCGGAAGCTTCGGAACTTCATATGGCCAGATACCTTCGCAGCGGAAGAGCTCGTCCAGCTCACGGGTCAACGCTGGACTGCTTGCATGAGGCTATCGCTAGATTGCAGAGAGGAAGTGCTCACTCTCGTGGTCCACCACTTTGCAGTGGAACGCCCCAAACCGCACCAATGTCAGAAACCGATGGGCAAAGAACCAGCCGGAATTTCGCCTTGTTTTTCTCATGTCAACAGTTGTGTACAACAACAACAACAACAACAACAAAACAAGCTCTAACAAAAGCGTGATGCTTTCGCGAGCTATGGGCGCCGACCATAAGCAGAAACAACCCACGATTGACTCCACCCCCTCGATGATGCTTCACATAGCTTCCATGTTCGTTCCATCGGAAACTACGCAGACAGTAGAATGGGAGCGGATCAGGTCAGATCCGAGAGAAGGACCAACTCGGAAGGTTGTTCAGCGGGGACCAAGAGATCATGAGTTGGACTACCGAATGCCTACACTCTGTTGAGGTATCTAGAGACCAATGAGTCCAAATAGTTCGAAAGTGTTACTGTAAGATTGGAACACAGGTTCTTACAAAAAAATTTACAAGGAGATCATCGGAATTACAAATCTGGCCTCACCTTGTATGAACAACATAAAAAGCCGCGGCTACTACGATTTTGCGAAATTTCGTAAACCTCTTCCATGCACTAGAATCGTTGCTTGCAGTCTCTTGCCTTGGCGAGGATGGGTTTTGCCGAGGGGGTTTCTTGATCAAGTATTGAGAGACGATCGGCGATCCTATCATCGCTTGCTTTTAATCATACAAGTGATAGTTAGGCCTAAAGAAGAGTTTTCAGATGGGCTTATGCATTCTTTCCGAGAGATAGTATATCTCGGACAAACATTACTTGGCGATGGAGAGGCCAGTTCCATCTTCAGACACGATCTATACGATCACGAAGAAAGCTAATCGCCACCCGTTTACGGTTCTCTTGATATTGAACAGATGCGATTCGATCATGTTTCTCAGACACGTTTTGTGAGGCACGCGAGTAATTTTGACAATTTGGTTCCATAAGCTTAATGGGGACAAAAACAAAAACAAACAAAAAAACATGAAGGAATAAGACCAGTGTCTTCTTCACAATATAGCATTATGTCAGCAATGATGCTTGGATTTGTTGGCCCTAAGAACATCAAAGTGCCTGACCATTCAAAGGTCTCCCTTTTTGTTTTTTGGCTCCCAAATGCCACAAGTGAGAGAGCTTATGAATATGCTGATGATATTGCCTTTTTGTATCCACAAGGATCATTACAAAGCTCTACACATGTTTTTATCCAAGGGTCCTTTGCATCCGATTAATCGCAAGGAAAACTGTCTTTGGGGGTTATCGATTTGCTCCCTTGTGGCAAGCGAAATAGATTGAACTACTCGATGTATTCGGTGGTGATCAACTACTCTTCATCTTATTAATAATCCTAACTGTCCGAGTTCTTCATGTCGAGGAGAAATAAACCATTGAGGAGGAGGGTATGTAGTCCTCTCTAAAAAGAATGTCGTTTTAGTTATGACAATCCTGATCTTAGTGTAATGAGAGCGGTTAGCTTAGCAGTTAAATTTACTCCTAGTAGTAAAGAAGTTTTATACACATGGGAGCTTATGAGTTCCGCTACTATGTGATTTATTTAGAAAGTTAGGTGTAAAAATGTGTTTAACAACAAACTACTTCATCTGTCCGATTCGAGTTGGTCTCTAAGAAACTAATTTGGTAGTATTATAGGGTCTATTTTTCCTATAAAACCTTAAACTTGAGCACCTGCTCCGTTTTATTTTTAGAGGGGATTGGCTATTACTTCAAATTATGAGCCTCATAGATTGATATTTCCATCCCCATTATATAATGGGTTGAATATAGGGCACAAAACTATTTAGGAACTTGGGTATTATCAGAAGAAATCAGGATCTACGGAGCTTCTAGATGTGGTGAATTCATGTTATGCACATCATGGTAATGTTTCATAGGAAAGTTTGTTTGCCCAAAATGTGATATATTCTCTAGGGCGCATCGGCTATAGATTTTACAACTAATGAAAAAAAATGTTCAGCTCACTCAATCCGCTCTCGATCGTTGTTTAGTGTAGTTAATCGGCCTTAATCCATTCTTGTCTCTCTAATCTTCTCTCTAATCTTGCTTACAATTAGTAGATTCGTACTAGAGCTTCGATGTATTGCTGTGTGCGCATGGCAAGCGTGACGACGACGACGATCGCAAGGATGCTGGGAGACATAATGTCGATCTGACGATCTCCATGTCCACGAGTGCATCCCCTCCGCCTAAACCCTAAACCCTAAACCCTAAACCTCAAAACCCTAACTCTGACATATCTCATCTCCATCAGAGGTTCTCATGCCCAGGCTCTTGCTAATCATCGTCAATCGTCAGCATCTTTCTCAAGATTAGAACGCGATTAGATCTCGGACCTGATTGATGATGATCACCGTCTCAGGGGGGGTATTAGGGTTTCTGGGGGGGGGTTAGGGTTTCTCTCAGGGCGGTAAAAACATGGTTTTAATGTCGCCCACGGTTTTTGACATCTTGTCGAAAATCCTCCTGTTTTGCTTTTCTCCTTCACAGGATCAGGACAGTATTTAATGGACATACTGACACACAAAACTGTTGGAAGGCCTCTGAAGGCGGTAAAAAAAAACAACAACAACAAAAGGAACAAGAAAAGGAAGAAGGATTAAAGCTATGGCTATGGCGTTTTTGGGGTTTTGGGCATCAAACATAATACTGCAGCTTCTGCAATTCGCCCATCATCATTCCTTGTTGTTGATGTGTGAAGGAGACGATCGATCGTTATCTCGATCAGTCGGTCTGACAAAAGAAAAAAACAAAAGCTCTTTTGATTCTTCGCAAGTACAGTTATTAACAGCTGATCATGGGTTTAGGGTTTAGGGTTTAGGGTTTAGGGTTGCATTTGTATATGCAATGCACAAAGCTTAAAGCATGCAGATCGCTCATCAATTATGCTCCTCGGACTTCTTAATTACACCTCTACCATCGTTAATTACACCAATAGATCGATAAATAGATCTTACCTATATCTATCTCTCGATCTATTTGGTGCAGCTTTATAAGGTGATCGAGAATTAATCCAACTTTCAGCGACAGATTAATCAGCTCTGATGATGTGATAGCGGTAGCTGATCCATCATCAGCTGATTAGACATCCATACAATTATTGGTGCAGCATGAGGTAATCGAGAGTTAAATCACCTATCAGCATCCGATTAATCAGTATCCTCAGCATTGGCGATAGCTCGATAATCAGCTGGTTAGATATATATCGAGAATTAATCACCTATCAGCCACCGATTAATCAGCTGTCGTTGCTCCAGAATCAGCAGCTGATTAGATATAGATATAGATATATATCCATATATACTGGAGCAGCATATTAAGGTAATCAAGAATTAATCGCCTTTCAGCGACCGATTAATCGGCAGAGCAATAGTTCGATGATCATGATCGCACGATGCCATATGTATTATATACACAGGTGCAGCTCAGTGGAATCCAGAATTAATCGAGCATTAATCAACCCTCAGCGACTGATTAATCAGGTCTGCTGGCATAACGATGATACCTCTATGTACTGGTGCAGCTCTCAAGTAACCCCAGGATCAATCAAGAATTCATCACCTATCGACGTCTGATTAATCATCTCTCGATCATCATCGAACGATCATAGTATAAATACATTACTGCAGCTCAAAGGAATCCAGAACTGATCGGGAGTTAATCACCTCGACTCAGCAACTGATTAATCAGCTCTGTCGATAATCATCGCACGACCATAAACCTACATACAATATCGGTGCAGCTCGACTAGGGAATCCAGAATTAATCGGGAGTAATTAATCACCCCTCAGCGACCTCATTAATCAGCTCTGTCGTCATCAGCGATAGGTCGATAATCATCGCACGATCCCATATATGCATGCACAGTGTGGTGCAACTCGCGAAACGAATCGAAGAATCAATCGCATCTGCGCAACTAATTACATGATTTCGATGGAGCCAATCGAACGATCATGCATCTACGCTGGTGCAGTTGAAGGGAAAATCGAACGTCCGAGGTAGAGCATATAATCGAACGATCGTGTAGGATCATAGAAGCGAATGTGGCTGCGAATCAAATGATTAATTCATCGATCGGCGACTAATCACCCAATGCCTCGATCGTGGAGGATTGGCTCTTAGAGATGATCGAATCGAAATCGAATTGAATCGATCTGATCATCGGTTCGATCGGTGCCTTTGTAATCAGATCAATGGCAACTTACAGTGATCTTTCTTTTCGTATTCATGGCCGATCTGCCGGTGGCGAAACAGTGGCATACTGCGCGTACAATCGCGCCAGTTGCTTTTTCTCTTAGTAGGTCATCGAACACGCCATCGATTCCCATCTTTTCTCTGCGGCAGCTGCGCCACGGATCATCAGCTCGCCATCGTCACGCCGATCATCACTGCAACTTGCAGCAGCTTTGACTGCTCATGATCCATCGCCTTTACTGACGGTGTGAATTGATCCATGGTGAATTCATTCAATTCTGAACACAGTTTCACCGTGGATTGATCGATCGATCGGTTGGGTCGACTGCTTGTTTTGTGCCGGAGGATAATTTCATATTATTGCATGGCCGATCACTTCCCGATCATTACAGTACTCGCGCGCGAGATCGGTTCAAGGCCGTGCTGATCATCTGAAAGAAAGTTAGACACAGATTGGACGAAAGCATGGAGAGGGTTAATTAGGATTTCGTCAGGGCTAATTAGGGTTTCGCTAGGGTTAATCATCAGGATTCTGCGCCTCTAGCTAAACGAATGGATGGTCGGTAATCACAGTTGCCCAGATTAATAGTGCATTTCAGGTTGCAATTAATTGTGGGCTATTTATTATATCAATCCACGATCATTTTATTTGGAACTTCCAATTATCCGATGCCTTTTGATCTCAATCACGATTTATCCCCCGGCGGCCGCTGGATTATTGTTCCTGTGCGTTGCGAAGATTATTTACTATGCACCACACCATCGGATCCCACATTTGATCATCTCTTCATCCATTACATCGCATCAGCATGTACACACACCAGCTGCAACGTTCATCTTTGATCCTGATCATAATCATCATCATCATCAATCATAATCGTCGTCGTCGTCATCCTTATCCTCCTCGTTGGAAGTTTTTTTAGACCTTTAAGGGAGCGCTTTGTATGAAAATCGAAGATGCGTTCAGGGAGGAGGAGGAGCGTCGCAATCTGTAGCTGGGATTATCGACCAGCTTTTAATCTAGTTGCACCTTAAGAGAACGGAGCTACCTACTTATAGTGGGTGGCGGCATTAATCACTTACGTACTGCGATAAATTAGGCCAGTCAGTCCAAGGCTTATAGTGAGATCGAGCAAGTACTACTAGAGTGGATTAATAAGACCGTGGTGCATGAAACGCGAAGCAACGCAATGCAGCTGGAAGGAGAGCTCATAACATGGATATAGAGCACAGGGGGAAGGATTCGAAGGTCTAGCAGCGTTAATTAAAACAGCAAAAGGGGGCGGCGGGGTGGGGCCAGGGGAAGAAGAGGTCCCAAGTTTTTACATGGACAACAAACGACAAAGCCACATCAACATCAACAAGCAACATCAACAAAAAAACATGCAACAACAACAACAAAGGAACATACAAGATGAACAACTACAACGAGAGAAGGTGAGGGGTGATGATAGCTGGGAAGCAGAATAGCGCGCGCGCGCGCTTCATGGAGATGGAGCTAGTTAATATGGATAGAGGAAGCGGGGATCATGGGGACGGTGGTGCAGAATGGGGAAGGAGGGGCGGCAAAGGCAAAGAAGGCGGCAAAGAAGGAGGCGAAGAAGGAGGGTCTAGTAAGGAGGGGAGGAAGGTGGGGGAGAGGAGGGCGGTTTGTGGTAGGAGGGGGAGGAGCCGCTGGAGGAGCCGCCGCCGCCGCCGCCGGTGGGAGGGGAGGAAGAGGAGGGCGGTTTAGGGTAAGATGGGGAGGGCGGTTTGTGGTAAGACGGGGAGGATCCGCCGCCGCCGCCGCCGCCGCTGGGAGGGGAGTAAGAGGAGGGCGGTTTAGGGTAGGAACGGTGGTGGTGCCGCCGATGGTTGCTGGAAGAAGAAGACGACGATGGCGGCGGCGGCGTGGTAGTATAGACGGGCGGCGACGGCGTGTAGTACACCGGCGACGGCGGCGGCGGCGGCGGCGGCGTGTTGGTGAAGACGGGCGACGCCCCGCTGTCCGCCGGCGGCGGCGGCGACGCGTAGCTGTAGTAGCCGTCGGCGGCGGCGGGCGTCGACGCCACCGCCAATGCCCCTATCACCACCATCGCCAGCAGCATCGGCAGCTGCGCCATCGCCATCGCCATCGCTATCCCTCTCTCTCTCTCTCTCTCTCTCTCTCTCTCTCTCTCTCTCTCTCTCTCTCTCTCTCTCTCTCTCTCTCTCTC
>JBBBWG010026350.1:0-10110 GCA_037176905.1 Azolla pinnata
AGAGAGAGAGAGAGAGAGAGAGAGAGAGAGAGAGAGAGAGAGAGAGAGAGAGAGAGAGAGAAGCCCCCGCCCCCCCCTCTTGTCTTTGTTCGATAATCTTCTGCTCCCAGGAAGAAAAAAAGGCTTCTTTCTAGGGAGAGGAAAGAAAATTGGCAAGGAACAAAGAGAAGAAACGGTGGAGATTCTCTTTTTCCACACGAAGCAGCCTGCGATCCCCATTGCTCCGGTTGAACCGATTAAAGAAAAGTACTCCAAGCAATTGTTTTTGGGTGCTTCCTTTATTTTTTCTAGGAAAATAAATGCAAACTTCGATTCCGTTGCCCTTCCTCTTAATCAATCCTGCTTCCAGGCAACGACGCACGTTCATTAAATCTGCCCTTCCCTCCTTGCTCCCCTGACACCTCTCACAGGTATGCCCAAATCTTGTCTTGATTTCAGCAATTCTTGGAATTAGGTTTTGCATCTGTGACTTGGTTGTCTTCCAATACGATTTTCTTGTGTCCATGGGTAAAGCGTGTTCTCTGTTATCTTGCCCGCTAGGGATATTTCCAAAGTTCGGAGTTTTGCCATTTGGTTGCTATAGTTCTGTTTCGGTTCAAAGATGGGTTTGTTTTTGCTATCTCGTCCAAACTATGCTTTGTTGTAAGTTTATGGCTTGTTTTTCTGATTCCTGCCGTGGTTGCCATCATAGGTGTTAGTTACCCTGTGGTGGGCTGGTGTAAGTTGATTTTTTTCGTTTTCAATGTGGTTCGAGTTAAGATCTGTAGCCGCTTTGCTATTTGAGTTGCTTTCTTTCATGGATTTTGTGATGATGTGGGCTAAAGAAATGCACGGTGTGGCATTGTCTTTATTCCGAGGATTTTATTCATGTCCATCACGATCTCCTCTTGTTTTAGGCTTTAGGAAAATGTATTTGTCCCATTAAGAAGTAGAGGTCATGTTGTTAGTTTTTTCCATACGGTTGTCACATTGTCCACTTCTTGATTTTATTTTCGTACTGGGTCTAGGCCAAGATGCTCTACTGTAAGACATCAGGGTTCTTGTCGTGTCCTCGTTTATGTCGTGGTTTTTTCTTTTTCCATTACTTTCCTATACTATTTTCGTGGTGTGCTGCTCCCTTTGAATGTGCATCATAGTAGTTCTGGAACAAGATATGGATCTCCCTGTAAGAAAAATTAAGGTTCTGCTGAAAAAGTTATCATTTACTTGTAATCTATTTCTTTAAGGCTTTTGCTTCCTACCGAAACAGTTTCTTTTTGGGTTGGGTTCCCAACGATCTGCGCGGTTTCTGTGATTGATTGGTTTGTTTGTACATAAATTTTGGTACATAATAAGGTTCTTTACAAACAATTCTTATCTTACTTTTGTACTATCTGTGCTACTGTATGTGCGCAACTAACCTACATCTTTGGAATGTTCAACATAGCATGTCTCGGTGGAGTTGAATCGTTCTCGTGTCATGTCAGTCTGATTTTTACCAACGGGGTTCCATCCAAAGGCATCATGCCAACACCCAAGAGAGTACGCGAAGAATCTGATGGTGCCGTGTTGGGTAATTCACCTAATTCAAGGCTGTCAAAGAGGCAGGTTGAGTGTAGAGATGAGGAGAGGAAAGTTGTTCACACATCACGGAACAGGCGGTTGATAAGCTATCACGACAATGAGACAAGTTCAAGCTCTTCTGAAGCTGATTCTGATTGTGAAAAGGTGGCTATAGTCTTTATGTCGGTGTAAATCCATCAGACAAGATCCTGTCATCTAAGTCGTTCTGATTCTGTATCTTTTATTGCAGACTTGTCTATCATCAGATCTCCCTATCGGTGTTATCAGGGGTTGTGCTTCTTGTGAAGGCTGTCAAAAGGTATGATGTGGCATTGAAATGGTATGAAAAATTATGGTACATATCACCATGCAAAACATATTTGACAATTTATGTTTGTATGAACTTACTAGGTGATTGCAAGATGGAAACCAGAGAGAGGATGTAGGCCAACTCTTGAGGATGCGCCAGTGTACTTTCCACTTGAATCAGTATGCATTTATGCCGAGTTCCGTTTGAGTAATTAGGATGTGTTTGTATTGAATGATGTGCTTTATGAATCTCTATTTAGAGGAGTGTAGAGAGTTTTTTTTCTTGTATGATTTGGCTTATGGGTTTGTCTTTATAAGAGTACATATTTTATTTATTGGTTGATATGGCCAAAATGGTTTCCTCTTTGTAGGAGTTTAGAGATACTGTAAATTATATTGCAAGCATAAGGGCTGAAGCAGAACAATATGGTATATGTCGCATTGTTCCTCCACCTTCCTGGTGCCCTCCATGTCCGCTGAAGGATGTGGAAAAGAGACAGACGGCAAAGTTCTGTACACGGGTGCAAAGATTGGATAAATTGCAAGTTAGGGAGGCACGGGTAAGAAAAGAAAAGAGGAAGAAGACGATGAAGAAGAAGAGAAGTAGGAAGATATCACGTGACTGTCGTGCTAGTAGTAAGCGAGTATTAGTTTTCAATGAGAGGAGCATAGAGGTCCATGATGAATCTTCCGAGGAATCTTCTGATGATGATGGTCATTTTGGCTTTGAACCTGGACCGATCTTCACTTTACAAGGGTTTGAAAAATATGCTGATCAATTTAAACTGGAGTACTTTGGATTGAAAGAGCAACATGAACCATCATCCTGCTACACCCCAAAGGATGAACCTTCAGTTGAGTGCATAGAAGGAGAGTATTGGAGGATCGTGGAGCATGCAACTGAACAGCTCGAGGTACTTATCCAGCATAAACCTAGAATGTGACATATTCACCAAAATGTTAGAGAATGTGATATATTTGGGGAAAAGACCAACTACAGTTTCAAATAAGTTCTCTTATATAGATAAGTCAAGATGCAAAGTATTGAACATGTTAACATGTAGGTTTTGTATGGAGCGGACATTGAGGCAGAAGAGTTTGGAAGTGGATTTCCAAGGAACGAACCGGGTACAGTTCCAGACTCTTACCAAAATTCAGGATGGAACCTGAACAATATTGCACGGCTTCCAGGCTCTGTATTGGGTTTTGAAGAAGGCAAAATTTCTGGAGTATTGGAGCCTTGGCTGTATGTGGGAATGTGCTTTTCATCTTTTTGTTGGGTAAGAAAATGCGTCAACATTTTTTTAGAAAGTAAAAAAGCTGTCTTCCTGGTGTCTAGACATCTACATTGTTTAGATGAATCCTTGACTTGGTTGCAGCATGTAGAAGATCATCATCTTTACTCCTCAAACTTTATGCACTTTGGCTCTGCGAAAGTATGGTATGGTGTGCCTGGTTATGCGGCAACTAAATTGGAGGAGGCCATGAAGAAACAATTGCCAGAATTGTTTGAGGAGCAACCGGACTTACTTCATAACTTAGTGAGTTTCTGCTTCATATCAGTCAAGTAGTTTACTTCTTGGTGATAGTTTGGTGCAATTCTCTCATTGCAAATTTAGAACATTTGAATTAAACAGCTTTTCTTACTGGGGTGAAAGTAATTAACGCATGTGCTCCCTTTCTGGTAGGTCACACAATTGTCCCCCACTGTATTGAGAGCAGCTGGTGTTCCTATATATAGGGCTGTACAAAGGCCAGGGGAGTTTGTTATAACTTTCCCTAAAGCTTACCATGCTGGATTCAACTGTGGATTTAACTGTGCTGAAGCAGTCAATATAGCACCTGTTGATTGGTTACCTCATGGCCAGATGGCTGTTGAGCTATACAAAGAACAACGACGTAAAACCTCCATTTCTCATGATAAGCTGTTATTAGCTGCTGCAAAGAAATATCTTAAATTTTTGAAGGACTTTTGTGAAGTAGAAGGAAATGCCAAAGTACCAAGATCACTTTCTCAATTGGAAGTTCTCACAAAGGTTTTCAAGGTATAGTATCAAAACAAGCTAAAAAAAGCCACTTAGGGGTATTCTCAGCTCACACCCCAATTCTTCTTACATTCTGGATATTTATTAAATGACCTCCTAAGTTTACAAAAATTAGCAAAATATTCTCCAGTTTGTTATTTCTGAGAGGCACTCTGGTAAATATCCAAAAAATGTTGGTATTTTGGCGTTGTTCATATAATGTTCACTTTAGCAGTTTTTTTCTTGGCTTCTTCTTGTGTAGGATCGTGTGGACATGGAACGCAAACGACGGATGTCTGTGGAAGATTTTGTGCATGTCGAGAAGATGCAGAGTGATTTTGATGCTGTTCATGAAAGGGAGTGCTCATTATGTCATTATGACTTGCACCTTTCTGCCATTGGTTGTAAATGCCAACCTGAGATATATGCATGCTTGGACCATGTGCACGACCTTTGTAAATGCGATGGAATCAGGAAATATGCTTTATATCGCCATAGTTTAGCTGAGTTAGATGCTGTGGTAGCAGCTTTAGAACAAACCCTTCATACAAAAGTTAGCAATGGAAATATACATCCAGAAATATCTGTCTTAGAGGCTTCAGAGGAAACTTCCGAGAAACATCTTGTGAACAATAGAATAGTAGAGTCAACAGATGTAGTATGCACATCTTCTACGCTGTCCATGAACCAAATACTGTCTGGAAATATGAAATCCTTGCAGAATGCAACTACATCAGAGACTGAAGATGTCAAACTGATTGTGCTTGGTGATAATAAAGATTGTCACGACAAACATTCGATTTTGGCTATCCCATACCGAGAAAATGGAGTTAATGGTGGTTATAGGCCAATGGACTTGAATGTGCCAGCATCAAGAACAAATCAATACAGTGATAGCGAAGAATACTCTGGTGGGCAATCTACATCGATTGATGCATGTATACAGCTGGCAGTTACGAAGGATTCTAAAGCAATTGATTTAAATGTGCTACCATCAGAGGCAGTGCCACAATATGGCGGTGATGAAGATCGTGCTGACAGGCATTCTAGTTTTAATGTTTCTGATGCTATGGACTTGAATGTGGTGCCATTCAAAGGGGTCGAACTTAATGCCTCGAATATGTCTTGGAACAATCTTTCAATGGATACACAGTTGGGATGCATAGATGGAATTAATATTCATTGGAATGTTCATCCAATGGAATTGCAATCAGGGTGCGTGGGAGGGAGGTCTATTACAACAATGCACCCTAGATGTATGGACAATGGTGTGAAACTTCATTCTAACTTCCAAATGAAGAGTACAGGAGTGCTTAGCTGGCTGCAGCCTCTGAATGGTAACACGCATTCACAAGTGGGTACTATAGGGTCATGTGTTGATACCCATATGTCTACTTCTGTACCAAGAAACATATTACAACAGTGTGATTATTTACCAAGTCAACCACAAAGTGTTTATGCAGTCGATCTTCTAAATGTTGGTAGACTTGTGGTGGGAAAGGCTTGGTGCAACAAGGATGCAATTTTTCCTGCAGGTACTGAATTTGCATATTATGAATAAAGATCAGTGAATTCAGAATGCATAAAAAGGCTTGGAACAATTTTCGCATTCTTCAATGATGTACCGTTTTTTGTGAATAATGATTATGTTCGTTATATTTTCAATGTTTAGTTTGCTTTTAAAGTATGACAATTATTCATTTATTCAGTGATAATTCAATCCATGATTCAAGTATTTGAAAAGAGCCAATCATGTTGGGAGTTAGTGATTTTTCATTTTTTGTATAGGTTTTCAAAGTTGTGTTATGTTCCCAAGTATTTTAGATTCCTCTGTGCTATGCTTATATTTATCCGAGGTTCTAGATGGTGGTCAGGAAGGCCCCATTTTCAAGGTAAAACCACAAAGAATGTCAATGTGTTCTCTTGTCGCTATTAATTCATGTAAGTTTAGATTGTCTATTTGTAATTTCATTTGTATAATGTATTTTCATGTACTTTTTCAGGTTTCCATGAAGGCTAGTCCCTCTGAGGTGTTCATGCATCGGAACATTGATACATGTTGGCAAATGGTTCAAGAGAGACTAAACATGTCCATTTGGCTGCATCATGCACATCATAGGGTAGGATCAAGAAGACATTTCTGCCAGCCTAGTGAAATTAATGGATATAAGTTGTTTGGTTTTACAACTCCACACATTATTAAGGCAAGTTTCTCTTTCCCTCTCTCTCTCAAGTTTCATTTCTTTAAAACAAGTCAGTACATAAAGCCCTTGCTATGTCAGTCATAGTAATGAGAATCTGTAGCAGAGAGACCTTCTTAGGTGCTGCATAATTATGTGACATGAACACAACTACTCTGGAGACAATGCCCACAATCAGAGTTGCAGATATTGGCGAATCAATTTTCTTTCCAAGCTATGTATATATCATGATGCTTCATGAATTCGATCAAACAGGAACCCAGTTTTTAGATTCCAATTAAAATACCATATAATCTAATGCCTGAGAAAATCACAACTGTGTAAACAAGAACCCATGTTCAGATTCTAGTTATATCACATATCCCGATGCTTGAGGTAGCTGATTGCAACCTTCTTTGATGGGTAGGGTAAATCTTGTAACTATCTCCGACAGATCTTACCAAAATGGCAAGCCTGAAGTTGCGAACAAAGCTATTACCTACCCTAAATTGTTTTAGAAGCTGGACTGTAAGAAACTTGTGTTCACCTTCAAGTTTCTTTTTAAAGCCTATTGCCGAAGGCAACCCCCTCACCATTTCATGCCAAAGAAGCATTTAACTGAAATGGCAACCAAAATTGTGCATCTCTCTTTCTCACCTGAGATGCTTAAAACGGTAAGTCTTTAAAAATTACAGCTTTATCTTATAGAGTGTCGAGGTATGTTTCAAAAGTGTGATATTGCAGGTTTGTCATTTAGGATTCAATGTTTTAGGATTCGTGTTAAAACCCATGTTCTTCCGCCATCGTTTTTCTTGTGAAGGATGTTGGAAAACGTGTGACTTGCATTGAAAAAAAACATAGATACTTAAAATCGGTTGTGGCACTGAAAAATTAATAAACATTCTTCAAGGTTTTGTGGTGTAAATATAACTAACTTCAGATTCTAATAATGCAATGCAGGCAATAGAGGCATTAGATTGGCAACATCAATGCAGCGAATATTGGACTGGTGCAATCAAATTACTTGGAAGTCGTATTCGGACGGGAAAGTGTAGCTTTCATTAACCTCTGCGAATTCTGTGGATTCCATCATGCACAGATCATTGAAAGCAAACAAGGTCCTCATAATACATATGGTGGAAGATCTGTCGTTTGTCAGTGCACAGTGAAACAAATTGCCAAGACAGTTCGTGACTGTACAAATTGGCAGGAATTTCGTGTGGATCGGTAATAGATGCGCTGAAGTAATTGGGCTGCTCCATGAATGGCTACAGTTTCTCATGGACCATATATACGCATATATATCCTATATTTCTCATTCATTTTTTAGTTCTTTCTTTTCTGGGCAAATTTTGTAAATTTGCCTGCATTTTTCCACGTTGTGGATGGAATGCGTGTATATCTTCTGATGTATTACCGATTGTGGCTGCCTATAGGAAGGGCTCCACTTTGTTGGAATGAAAAGGAAATATGAAGGTGAAAAGAGAAAACACCTTGCAGCTTTTCGGGAAAAAGAGAAGGCAAAATGTATTTTTTATTTAGTGATATTTGGTGTCTTTGACCCATCATCAGGAAGCCATTGATTTTGTTATCAAGGATTTTTTGGACAACCAGATTGGAAGTGTTAATTGTTTGGTGTGTAGCTTTCGAAACATGCTTGAGCCACCTGAGTAGAATATGAGATGTTTCTTCTGCATTTTTGGAGAAAAGAGCCATGGCCCATTTACAAATTCTTGTTAAACATCTACGCGTTCGTTGTACACTTGTTTTTCAAGCAAGATTGATGTTTATATTGAACTTGTGCATGTATATACCAACACCTTAAGTACAAACTTCAGTTTTTTTTTTCCCTATACCAACTGTTTACATGTAGCAAGGCAGTGTAGTTTTTCAAGCAATTTTGTTTGGGAAATCAATCGGTGATGTGTTATGCTCAGCTGTTGCAAAATCGGGTCGGCTTGAATGGGGGATAGATCTGTAATTTTGGCACAAAAGACGCCTATAAGAATAGGAAGAAGGAAGTGGGCGGTGTTTTAATACATATAAAGAGTAGAACAAGGTAAAAGAACCACAGAAGCAAGAGCTATGGAAGATCAAGCTGCAGGAGGTGAAGACATGATGGCAGCTCCACACGCAGAAGATGCCAGATCAGAGGGAGACCCTCCTGGAGTTCGAGTGATTGTGGAAGGCGTGGAGCAAGAGCATGATTCTGGCATCTTCAACAAGCTGGTGAGCAAAACAGGTAGACATGGTTGGGTGCAGAACCCCAAAGCATCAGAGGAAAGCCCTCATGCTCCTCCTCCTCCTCCTCCTCATCATCATCATCATCAACCACAGGCTATGGCAGCTTCTCAAGAAGAAATGGCAGCTCTTCAAGAAGAAATGGCAGCTCTTCAAGAAGAAGGTCCCAGATCAGAATACCCTCCTGGAGTTCGGGTGATTGTCGAAGGCGTCGAGCAAGGGCATGATTCCTGATCCTCTCCCGGATCGAGAGGAAGGAAGAAGAACCAGAGCAAGAGATTGATTTTCCTGATTCTCTCCTGGGCGAAGGAGCGATCCGATCCGAGGGGAGAATCGAGCCATGGATTTTGACCAAGCTGGGTTTTCGCCGAGAATCAAACCATGGATTGTGGGGCCCCATAGAAGCTTTCGACATCGGATTCCGAGTTTAGAATCGCCAGCTACATACATTGTGCGCCATGGATCGTAGAATGCATTGAGTTCAATGGCCTTGATTCATAGGCTCTTCTTAGGTATGAATCTTATATATTTTGATGATCGGAGCTAATCGTATTCAGGTAGATTGATCGGTAGAGTTGATTGATACTTACTGTCTTTCCCATGAAGAATGCTGATTGTGCGGAATCGCTCACGAATATATGATTCTAGTACTTTTCTCTTGTCTGTAATCTGGTGGATGCTCCTCATCTTGTTACCATAATCGATACTATCAACAATCTGTGTGGTTTTTTAACTCAGTCACAGTTGGATGCAATCCGACTTGCTCGATGATCTCATGTGTTGTTTAATTGCCTCTCGACTATATAAGATGATGATGAGATAGCCCAAGTTACGGATGATTATAGAGTGCGATCGTTAATTGTCATGGCGCGATCAGCTGACACGATGATGTTCGTCCCATTAATTATCTACAAATGGAACAAACTTTCGCCTGATCACGCGGCGTCGATAGCTTGGTCGTGATAAAAAGCCAGAACCGACTAGCGTGCCGGAGTCATTAATCGATCGTTGCTGCGATCGTGGCGCAATCGGATGAAGCTACGTCATCGATCGATTGCAAACGGGAACATTTCAGCGGATCACGGCGTCGATTCGGACGCGCGACAGTGCGCTCGAGCGTATGATGCATGTACAAGTCGAGGCAGAGCACCGAATCAAAATCAACACACGAAAATCGAATCATCTGCGGCTTCATCTTATCCACAAGTCTTTGCTTGTTTCCTTTTACCTTCTCTCTCTCTCTCTCTCTTTTTAAGATAAGTATGCTGAGACCTTCCTAACCCAAACCCGTGGAAGCGGCAAAGGCTACGGGGCGAAGCAGATTGCTGTAAGAAGGGTTCTCACCTGCAGCCTGTACAAGTTTGTCTTAGAATTATGGTATGCTAAAGGGCATATCAGCATCTCTCTCTCTCTCTCTCTCTCTCTCTCTCTCTCTCTCTCTCTCTCTCTCTCTCGCAATGTGTGCAATGTGTGCGAATGAAGACATCCTCCGGAAGATGATCACCGTTGGTTATCGTATCAACACTCACACACACACACACAAACACACACACACACACATGTTGGTATATATTCATGAAGAACGAAATAAGAGCGTAGGATGATAGAGAACATATTCAAGGAAAACTATGGTTTTTCTCCATGTTTCCATTTCCTTTCCTAACTTGGAAACTTTTATCCCACATGCAATGGACAGAGAAGATCTTTGCTATAAAGATCCCGGCGCTGGGCAAGTGTAACTCATACCTTTCTCGGCCTTTTGGCTAAGATCAAGTGTAGTATCTGTTCTTATCAGTTTAATATCTGATACGTGG
>JBBBWG010026351.1:0-10107 GCA_037176905.1 Azolla pinnata
CTCCGTAATTCGATCGGGCGATCCGTAGCCTTGTGCATCGCGGACTCGTTGAAGACCACGTCCGAACTTCAGACAACTTGGTGAGTCTCCGGGTCTCATAAGCGATAGCCGAAACTTCCGTCAGGTCCATAACGCATTTCCGTGACCGTGACTCGATTTTATGACGCTCGTCCCTTGGCACAAGTGCATACGCCTCGCATCCGAATAACCGCAACTTTCCGTAATCGGGTTTACGTCCTGTCCAAAGCTCTTGTGGAATTTTCGATCCAAGAGGCTTACTCGGAGACATATTGATGATATGCACGGCCATGAGTAGCGCCTCGGCCCAGAAGCCCTCCGAAAGTCCGGAATGGTGCAGCATAGAAACCATCCGCTCCTGGATTGTCTGATTTATCCGTTCGGCTACTCCATTCTACTACGGACTGTAAGGAGCCGTAAATTCGCGTCTGATGCCGCGTTCTCGGCAAAATTGGACGAACTCGTCAGATTTATACTCTCCCCCGTTCTCGGATCGTAGGCATTTCAGCTTCCGATCCGTCTGATTCTCGACCATTGTGAGCCAATCCTTGAAGATCGTAAAAACACGATCTTTTGTCTGAGTCAGATAGGCCCACACCTTCCGCGTAGCGTCGTCGATGAGGGTTACGAAATACGACGCTCCGCCGAGAGATTGATGCGGTATCGGGCCAGATATGTCCGAATGGACCAAATCGAGCAGAATCGATTCTCTCGGCGTACTTGTCGGATGTGCGGCCGCGACTTGTTTGCTGTACTGTCAATGCTTGCAAAACTAATGGTCGAAGAAGGAGAGCTTGGGAATGTAGCTGGCCTTAGATAGGTGCGTGATGCTGGCTTTGCTCAGGTGGCCGAGTCTTTCGTGCGATAACGATGAAACTGGAATATCCATGACGAATAAGTCACCCTCTCTGAGCGTGACATACAAAGGATACAACGAGTGTATCTTCGGAGCAGGAGCAAGTAGAAGGTTCCCTTTGTGGAGGCTCCACCCTCCTGACGGGAAGCTGACACGAACACCTGCTTCGTCGAGTTGTCCCACCGAAATCAGCGATCTTGAGAGCTCCGGGACATGCCGAACATCGTAGAGTACGATCGTAGAGCCACCTGAAAGGTTAAGCTCTACGGTGCCGATGCCTACGACCGCACAATGCTGCAAATTTCCGACGCGTACAGGTTCGAAACTTTGAGCCGTGTACGATCGACATTGCGATCGGAACGGAGTTACATGGTAAGAGGCGCCCGAATCGAGTAGCCAGCTGGTGGCTTCCTCCGTCGTAAGCAGAACTTCTGCTTCGGTCATGCTCTCCACGGTGAGGATGTTCGGATCATTCTCCGTAGTATCTCTGATTGTGCGTCGTAAAATCGTAGAAGATGAACCGCAGAAGTTCACTTCTTCAGTACGATTACTCTTTTGCGTAAATTTTCCGTTCTTCGCTTTAAGGGCTCGACAGTCGGCCTTGATGTGTCTGGGTGTCTTGCAATAGTTGCACATCAGTGAGCCCCTGGAGTTGCTTCGGTTTCTCGTCGCATTCGGCCTGCGCGAGGAACTTCTTCCACAATGTTGCTATCGATCACCCGTACTCTGTACGGTATAGGTTTCACTTGCCGAGTTCTGAACGAAGGTTTTCCTCCGAGCGTCTTCGAACAGAATGGAGCTCGTAGTCTCGGAGTACTTCACGGCCGTAGCCGACGCGTTGCAGATGGTCGTGACGAAGATTTCCTAGGATGGTGGGAAACTGGTCATCAGCAATAGAGCTTTTACCTCGTCGTCGATCGTCATACCTTCGTAGTCGTTCAGGTGAGCCGTGATCGAATCGGATTCTTTCATCCGTAGGTTGTAAAGGCGTCATATAAGATAAATCTTCGTAGCAGCCACCTTCTTTTCGTAAGTGTCCGACAGTGTCTTCCACAATTCCTTAGTTGTCCTACACAACTGGACCCTGTAATACACGGATTCAAACAGATGCATCCGGATTGTTGCGCGAGCTACCCAATCCTACTTCGTCCATACGTCCGGCTTGTATGTTACCGGAGCCGTGTCGTGCTCGATTGGGTTGATGTAGCCACGAACTGTGAGATAGTCTTGCATCTGTTCCTTCCTTATGCTCATCTCCGATGAGCCGGATGTCGAAGACATTTGTTGGGAAGGCTTGTACGTAGTTCTGGTCGAAGTGGTTACGATCGTGGGTGAGTACAACTGCACTGCAGTCTACCCGAGTACGATCTAACCGAGTTGAGCACGAACGTAGAAGTTCTGTCCGAAGTGACTACGATCGCGAGTGAGTACGACTGCTCTGCAATCTACCCGAATGCGATCTAGCCGTGTTGAACACGAACTTTTCGAAAGTTCGCCCGGAGTGGTTACGACTACGGGTGAGTACGACTGTATGACAGTCTACCCGAATGTATTCTAACCATGTTGGACACGAACTTGTTGGGAGGTTGAAGCTCTGCCCGAAGTGGTTACAACTACAGGTGAGTACAACTGCACTACAGTCTACCCGAATGTAGTCTAACCGAGCTGGACACGAACTCCGTAGTTCTGCCCGGAGTGATTATGACCACGGGTGAGTACGACTGCACTGCAGTCTACCCGAATGTGTTCTAATCGAGTTGGGCACGAACTTTGTAGCGAACCACGACTCTACTCGGAGTGGACACAAGTACTCCGACTCTGCCCGAACTGAGTACAAGCCGCGTCGCCAAAGTCCGAGTTGATGTCGGACTTATACGCCCAGTCCGTTGAAGAACGACTCGTGAAGACTCTTCCGAAGCGGATTTCGGCCAAAGTACTTCTACACGAAGTGAGCACAAGACACTGGCTCTGCCCGAAGTCTGTACGAAGCACTGTCGAAGAGACTACGACTGTCGAAATCGTGATCTAGTCGTACACTGCACGAACTAGACCGCGATAAAACGTTTTTTTGCAGGTTGCGGAAAAACGGTCGTAAGTCCCTGTGGTTTTCTCCAAAATCTGTTCCATATCTCTTATTCTCTCCTTGACATCGAGACGAGCACAATGATTTGTCGTACGGCAGAAGACATCGTCGAAAACTCTCAGTATACAAAATTCTTTGCACGCCGGTCGGAAGTTACGAATGGCCGTAACGGTCTTGAATCTTCTCTATACCGCACGAATACATGCTCTTGACGTCCACACGAAGCAGAATACAGCAGGAAGACGGCAGCAGCAGATGACGGCCTGCAGCGGACGAACCGCGCTCTGATACCAAATGTTGGGGTGAAGGTCCTCAGGCAGAACAAGGCGCTGGCTCCCAGCAGTATGGTGGAGGCGTCAAGAACAGGGTTGAAGTTGAGAGAAGATTAGATATGAAGGAGGAGGCTTCAGATCTGAACCAGTTAAAAGTGGCGGCCAAAGACACGAGAGAGTGAGAGAGAGAGATAGGCACAAAATGGAACTACCATTAACTGAAGTTGGAGCAACCAAATTTGGACGACCATACAAGCCTAGTATTTATACCCCTAGGCTAGGGCTCACGCCATTCTGGCATATTACATATATGGCCCGTCCACTTATGGACAGTGTAAACACGGCCATTAGATGCCCGTATTTGACACCGGGTCCCAGAAGCGAGAGCCGAAACTTCCGTCAGGTCCATATCCGAAGAAAACACATTTCCGTGACCGTGACTCGAGTTTACGACGCTCGTCCCTTGGCACAAGTGCGTACGCCTCGCATCTGAATATATCTGCAGCTTTCCGTAATCGGCTTTACGTCCAATCCGTCTGATTCTCGACCATTGCGAGCCAATCCTTGAAGATCGTAACAACAAGATCTTTTGTCCGAGTCGGATAAGCCCACACCTTCCGCGTAGCGTCGTCGATGAAGGTGAGGACGTACGACACTCCGCCGAGAGACTGATGTGGCATTGGGCCACAGATTTCCGAATAGACCAAATCGAGCGGATTTGATTCTCTCGGCGTACTGGTCGGATGTAGAACTGCCACTTGCTTGCCGTATTGGCAGTGCTTTCAAAGCTGATAGTCGGAGAAGGAGAGCTTGGGAATGTAGCCAGCCTTGGATAGGTGCGTGATGCCGGCTTTGCTCAGATGGCCGAGTCTTACATGCCATAGTGATGACACCGGAATATCCACGACGAATAAGTCACCCTCTCGGAGTGTGACGTACAGAGGATACAATGAGTGTATCTTCGGACCACGAGCAAGTAGGAGGTTCCCTTTGTGGAGACTCCACCCTCGTGACGAGAAGCTGGCACGGAGGCCTGCTTCGTCGAGTGGTCCCACCGAAATGAGCGACCTTGATAGCTCTGGGATGTGCAGAACATCGTGGAGTACGATTGTAGAGCCACCCGGAAGGTTAAGCTCTAATGTGCCGATGCCAACGACCGCACAATGCTGTGAATTTCCGACGCGTACAGGATCGAAACTTCGAGCCGTATACTGTCGGAATTGCGATCGAAACGGAGTTACGTGGTAAGAGGCGCCCGAGTCGAGGAGCCAAGTGCTGGCTTCCTCCGTCGTAAGTAGAACTTCTACTTCGGTCGTGCTCTCCACAGTGAGGATGTTCGGATCGTCCTCCGTAGTATCTTCGCTTGTGCGTCGGAAAATCGTAGAAGATGAACCGCAGAAGTTCACCTCCTGAGTACGATTGCCCTTTTGCGTAAATTTTCCATTCTTCGCTTTGAGGGCTCGGGAGTCGGCCTTGATGTGTCCAGGTTTCTTGCAAATAATTGCACGTCAGCGAAGCCCTGGACTTGCTTCGGTTTCTCGTCGCGTTCGGCCCGCGCGAGAAACTTCTTCCACGATGTTGTTGTCGATCACCTGTTACTCTATACGGTATAGTCTTCACTCGCCGAATTCTGAACAAACGTTTTCCTCCGAGCGTCTTCAGACAGGATGGAGCTCGTAGTTTCGGAGTACTTCACGGCCGTAGCAGACACGTTGTAGACGGTCGTGACGAAGGTTTCCTAGGACGCTGGAAGGCTACTCATCAGCAATAGAGCTTTCAACTCGTTGTCAATCGTCATTCCTTGTGCTGACAGCTGAGAAAAGATTCCTTCGTAGTCGTTCAGGTGAGCCATGATCGAGTCGGAATCTTTCATCCGCAGGTTGTAAAGGCGCCGTATTAGGTAGATCTTCGTAGCGGCCACCTTCTTTTCGTAAGTGTCCGACAACGTCTTCCACAATTTTTTCGCTGTCGTACATGACTGAACCGTGTAATACACGGATTCAGACAGATGCATTCGGATGGTCGCGCGGGCTACTCGGTCCAGTTTCGTCCATACGTCCAGCTCGTATGTTGCCAGAGCCGTGTCGTGCTCTATTGGATCGATGTAGCCGCGGACTATTAAATAGTCTTGCATCTGTTCTTTCCAAAAGTTGAAGTTCGTCTCGTCAAACTTCCTTATGCTCATCTCAGATGAGCCGGATGGTGAAGCCATTGGTTGGGAAGGCTTGTACGTAGTTCTGCCCGAAGTAGTTACAATCGCGGGTGAGTAGGGCTGCACTGTAGTCTACCCGAATGTGATCTAACCGAGTTGAGCACGAATGTATAAGTTCTGTTCGAAGTGGCTACAACCGCGGGTGAGTACAACTGCACTACAGTCTACCCGAATGCGGTTTAGCCGAGTTGAACACGAACTTGTCGGAGACGAAAGTTTTGCCCGAAGTGGTTACGAGTACGGGTGAGTACGACTGCACTACAGTCTACCCGAATGTAGTCTAGCCGAGTTGGACACGAACTTTGTCGGAGGCAGAAGTTTTGCCCGAAGTGGTTACGACGAAGGGTGAGTGCAACTGTACTACAGTCTACCCGAAGGTAGTCTAACCGAGTTGGACACGAACTTTGTCGGAGGCGGAAGTTCTGCCCGAAGTGGTTACGAGTACGGGTGAGTACGACTGCACTGCAGTCTAACCGAATGTAGTCTAACCGAGTTGGACACGAACTTGTCGAGGCGGTCCATAGTTCTACTCGAAGTGGACACAAGTTCTACAACTCTGCCCGATGTGAGTACGAACCATGTCGTCGAAGTCCGAGTTGAGGTCGGACTGTTGCGCGTAGTCTGCGGTGAAGCACTATGCGGAGTGAGCACAAGCCACTGCCTCTGCTCAAAGTACTTCTACGTGGAGTGAGCACAAGCCACTGGCTTTGCTCGAAGTGCGTACGAAGCACTATCAAAGGGAGTACGATTGTCGAAATCGTGATCTAATCGTACATTGTATTAAGTAGTTCGCAATAGTGTGTTTTACTACGGATTGCGGTAAAACCGTCGTAACTCCCTGTGGGTTGTTCCAAATTCAGTTCCATATCTCTTCTTCTCTTCCTGACGTCGAGACGAACACAGTTGTGTGTCGCACAACAGAAGATGTCGCCGAAAACTCTCAGTATGCTGAAGTTTTTACTTCGCCGGTCAGAAGTTACGAATGGTCGTAACTGTCTCAAATCTTCTCCAAACTGCACGCTCTTGACGTCCATGCCGAACTGAGTACAGCAGGAAGGTAGTAGCAGCAGATGACGGCCAACAGCGGACGAACTACGCTCTGATACCAAATGTTGTGTGAGGCCGTCAGGCGGAACAAAGCACTGGCTTCCAGCAGTATGGTGGAGCCGTCAAGATGTGAGTTGGAATTGAGAGAAGATCAGATCTGAAGAAGGAGGCTTGAGATCTGAAGAGGTTCGAAGTGGCGGCCAAGACAAGAGAGAGAAGGAGAGAGAGAGGTAGGCACAAAAGAGAATGTCTATTATCTGGAGTTTGAGCAACCAATTTTGGACGACCATACAAGCTTGGTATTTATACCCCCAAGCTAGGGCACACGCCTTTCCGGCATATTATAAATATGGCCCGTCCACTTATGGACAGTGTGAACACGACCATTAGATGCCCGCATTCGAAAGCGTTGGTCTTCGGACTCAAAGCTTCTAGGCTCAACCCTTAGAAGGATCGAAACTATTCGTAATAGCCACCAACATTGTTAAAGAGATTTTATTTCACCATAGAATTTTCTTCATAATAAGAAAATATAACTTTTAAATCAGGTTTAATCGAATCTCAAGAACAATTACATAAGATGTCCTTGATTACTGCAATTAATAGATCACCAGATTATTAAATAGTTTGACAATCTAGAGCACTTTGTTGAACATAGACGCTTTGTTTACTGCAAATTAGCTTATATTAGCATATGTTCAGATGTATATGCATATATACATGAGAGATACAAAAGAGCAGAACAGAGCCAGGCAAGGCACAAGAGATAAGTGAGAAAAACATAGAAGAAGCTGAGTATTGATTCTATAACTTGTGTTGTTAACCTTGATTGGGATGAAGGTGAACCCTTGGATTTATACAACGCTGTTAGCCCTTCCGGAGAAAGACTAAGACTTTACGTGGGTGAAGATGAATGGGTATGTTGTTACGTTCCACCGTTCTGGTAACTAGCTTATGGCTCGCCGATAGATCCGGGAAAATCCCCGTTTTCCCGTAAACTCGAATCCCCGACTGTCTTATTTTCCGTAAAATTACGTAATTACGGCTTCGCCGTAATTCCATAAATCCCGGCCAACACTATGGCACGCCCGTGGGATAGTGTTCCACACGTCGAACCCATAGTAAAAAAAATCAAAGACAAAAAACAAAAATTACAATCTATACACCAAGTACATACAAGAATTAGTCCTCGTTCAGGACATGTAGAATTGAGGGCTCTTGCTCATCGCCACCTGAAGTTCCATCTTTAATGGGCCGATTTCTTCACGAACTTGATGGTGGCGATGCACAACTGCATCCCGTTCCGATTTCAGCTTGCCCGTTTCCGCGTCCTGACTCGTTATGGCTTGTTGCAGCCTGATGTTCTCCGCATTCGTACGTTCTACTTCCACCACGAGCCGTGTCTGGATCTCCGTCCAGCGTTCCTTGCTCTGGTCCAATTCCGCCTTCATGACCTCGAACACATCGGACATCAATTTCTCGTTCTACCGAGCCTCATCCACATCACTCCTCAATATCCCATTCCGACGTCGTAAGGACTTGACGTCTGCTTGCCCCCTCCATAACTCCTCACGAAGTCTGTCTACTTCGGTACGATTCTGCCATTCCGCGGTCAACTCCGCTCGTACCCTCGACAGCTCCATGTCCTTTGCCTCCAACACCTTCCGGAGTTCGGTCTGCCCCTCCTCTGCATCCGACAGAGCCGCGGTCTTCCGTTTTAGCGACTCCTCGCAATTCACGAACCGCCGCTTCCATACTGCCCCATCGCCCTCCGCCGTCTCCGACTGTTGGGCTTCGACCCGTTCGGCCCACGCACACACCTTTTCCATCGCCGATTCCAACGTTAACATGATCTCATGCGCCTGCTCCCGTACAGAGCGTTCTGCTGGTTCCTCTCGAGCTCTGGCTACCGTGGCTGCTGTGCTCTCCGGCGATGAAGACAGAACTACCGGAACCAGATTTCTTCCCGGTTCCTCATTCTTCCGTTTCGTGTCCATAAGTTGGTTTGTGGCCTGCTCTTCTGGCGCTTGTTCCTCCACGTTCGGCGTCGGTGCGTCGACCTTCTCAACGAATGGCTCCTCGCCATCAGTCGGCCGCACCTCCCCCATACCAAGTACGGGTCCTCCGGGCTCCTATACACTTGCCACCTCCGTGGCCAAAACTGCGCTGTCCGCCGCGCTATGTACACTTGCCGGGTCCAAAATTTCGACCGTGTCATCCGGTCGTCCTTCGTCCTCTGCGGTCTCCGCTGTGTCTGCGGGACCTACTCTCTGCAACCGACTGGCCCATCGGCCATTGGGGTCCTGGTGCGCCGATCTCTTCCGTTTCTTCCTTCGTTTCTCCTTCGGTGACTTTTTGGGTGGTTCGGGTACGGCGTCATCCAGCGTGACGATGTCCACGTCCTCGTCAGCCGTCCCTTCGACAATCTGCTGCATGTCGGCATCCCAGATCTGGGGTGACATCGGGATCCGCTCACCAAGATTCCATGTCGGAATCTGGATCTCTACATCCGCCGTCGTTAAGTCTGCTACCGGCTCCTGTGCCATCAGCAGCTCCGTTTCCGGCAGAGTCTCCTCTACTGCCGGTTCTGCCGTTGTCTCCACCAGGACCTCCGCCACCTGCGGGGTCTGTTCCACCACCGGGGCCTCCTCCGCCCGCGTGGTATTATTCGCCACCGGGGTCTTCGCCACCTGCGTGGTCGGATGATGTACCTACGGCGCCCGCCCGACTCCTTCCATAGGTGCGACGCGCAGCATCGTACGACTTGGGGGTCCTCCAGCCGGGAACCGCACGACCGCAATCGTGCCGGCTTCCTCTCCCCTGGAGGCGGGTCGTCGCAACCGCCGTTTTCGCGGTCCTTCCGTGACAGGCTCTGGGCTGGGTTCCGACTCGGAAGAAGCTCCCGACGGCCCGATCTCCTAGAGCTCCTTCTTTTTCGGCCTTTCCTTCCACGACCCTTTTCCATTGGCCGGGTCTCTCTGCCGTTCGCCGGCGTTGTCTGCCGGCACTACGGCCCTTGCTTGTTCCTTCCTCCGGCTGCCGGCCTCCTCTTCCGGTGTTCGTTGGTCACACTGCCGGCTTCGGGGTGGGGTGTAAAACATCCCCAGCCAGTATGCCAGGGCCGCTGCCTGGTAGTTCCGACTGGCCGTCACCTCCCGGATCAAGGCGGCAGACGTGATCGCAGCCCAGTCCAGGGCGCGGTTCCCCCACCCGGCGATCTTCCGGAAGATCTTCCGGAAGATCCTCCATGGATTTCCCGACCTCGCTTTACCTACTTTCTTATGGAATTTCGAAATTCCGTTTTCGCCAAACCTCCCGGTTTTCCCTACATCGTACCTTACGAAGTGTCGCACCCTCCGGAATTCCGTAACGTTCGAAGATTCCGTAACGTCGGATATCTTCCGTCGCACCTTGCAAACGTGTTGTCGTCTTGTTCCGGAATTAGTAGTTTTTCGTCGCACCTTGCGAACTACGTGTCCTTCCGGAATTCCATCGCACGACCCCCTTCCCTCCAAAATTACGTCCCTTTGTTGGAGCAACCACGGTAACCGTCACGAAATCCTACTCGAACTTCTTCGAGTGCGACTCAAGCCCGTCTGAGTCGACGTAATCAGGGTCC
>JBBBWG010026352.1:0-10104 GCA_037176905.1 Azolla pinnata
CCGCCGCTGCCTCGCGCTCGGCCCCCAGTACTACCCCACCCCAAGGCCGCTGCCCGAGGCGCTGTGGGAAACACCCGACGAACGCAACGTGCGCTGGAAGCACTACCTGTGCAAGAGCTTCGCGTGCCTGGCGAACTCGACGGCGCGCCGCGGATTGCCGAAGTGCGCGTCGTGCTTCGACCTCTCGTCGCCCGAGGAGCGCCGCAAGTGGGTCGAGCACGACGACGCCGATCTCGCGGACGGATCGGAGCCCGCGGAGTTCCTCGTCGACGAGGTTCTCGGGCTCGTCGACCCGCCCGGGAGCATCCGCATCGGCTTCGACCACAGCGTCGGCGTCGGCAGCTTCGCCGCGCGCATGCGCTCGCGCAACGTCACCGTCGTCTCCTCCGCGCTCAACCTCGGCGGGCCCTTCAACGAGCTCATCGCGCTCCGCGGCCTCGTCCCCCTCCACCTCTCGCTCGCGCACCGCCTCCCGTTCTTCGACGCCACGCTCGACCTCGTCCACTCGCACCTCCTCCTCGACGGCTGGATCGACCTCCTCTCCCTCGACTTCGTCGTCTTCGACTGGGACCGCGTCCTGCGCCCGGGCGGCCTGCTCTGGATCGACCGCTTCTTCTGCTCCGCGCCCGACCTCGACGACTACCTCTACGTCTTCTCGCAGCTCAACTACCGCCGGCTCAAGTGGGTCGTGAAGCCCAAGACGGACCACGACGACCGCGACGAGCTCTACTTCTCCGCGCTCCTCCAGAAGCCGCCCCGCCCGTTCTGACCTCCTCCGCGCTCCTCCAGAGACCAACACTCTGCTCGACATCTAAACCCTAAAACCCTAACCACCCTAAACCACCCTAACCACCCTAACCACCCTAACCACCCTAAAACCCTAACCACCCTAAACCACCCTAACCACCCTAAAACCCTATACCCCTCCGTCGCGACATCTCTTCGCCGAATCGGACGTTTCCGGGGCTTGCAATGCGCGCGCGCGCGCGTCTTCACGTCCGGAAGCCCGCTCTCGGGACATGTTTTCCTGGATCGTGCCCACGGTCGAATCGTCCCCGCGTCCCCGTCCCGAAATGCCCTCTCTCTCTCTCTCTCTCTCTCTCTGTCTTTGCTTCCTCTTGTTAATGTTTCTTTCTCCCCCTGTTTGTTTGTGTCGCGCCGTCTGTTTTGCAGCAAGCCGTCTGTCCGGACCTGCGAACCAAAGTTCGTACTCTCGTTGCCCCGATTCTCTTTGTGATGTTCCGGGCAATCAATCTCGCCCACCAACGAAGAAGAATGAATGAATGAATGAATGAATGAATGACTTTTTCGGGATATCTCAAGGAACTGCTGATTTCGGCAAGCTCGGAAAGTTATGTTGTTGGGGAACTTTGTCCCCCTGGAGGATAAGTTGGATTTATATCGTTTTGTACTACAACACCTTAGAAGGTTGTCCTTGCCGCATCGTCACTTTTGAAGTAGTTCTGATATCAATGTTTTTTATGTTTTGTCGTCGTGCTCTGCTTTTAAATATAAACATGACATTTATGAGAAGAAGAAGAAGAAATGCAAAAAGTATTTCTTTTTAATCTTGTTTTGGGTAAAGATCCACGTACTTTGGATTAAGCAATGCCACAACAGTCTTAAACGGATCCGAAGCCACGAAACTTGAAAGATTGCACAAAAACCTGTCCTTCTCATCGAGCACACGACAATTGCTATGGCTCTCGATAAAATGTTCCTCGATGCCGATGATGCTCAACATGCTTCAGGAAGGATTCCCTGCATAATGCTTCAGCGTTCCTCGAGCTTATTCCAGATGCTCGGAGATAGCCGGAACGCTCTCGATTTTCTGCAAGAATGGAAACGGTTTCGACGGCTAACGCGTTCGATCAAAATCCAAATGGGTTTGTGTGTAACGGACATCACTCCATGGCAGGTTTGGATCTTTCCGATGCGCACCCTCTGATGCAAGACACGCTGTCGCTATGTCTCGAATCTGGCGAGCCGTAGTAATCTATATATACCTGAGAGGACAAGAGGGCAATCTACGACGACAGCGGCTTTTATGATCCGGAACAGATCATTGATTTGCATGCATGCATGCATGCATAGACAGATAAATAAACATACATACATATACATATACACATACATATAGATATACATATAGATATACAGATACACACTCATATAGATATTACACATAGATATACACATACATATACACATACACATACGCATACATATACATACACACATGCACATACATATATAGATACATATGCACATGCACATGCACATGCACATACAGATACATATGCACATGCACATACACATACACATGCACATACACATACATATACATATACATATGCACATGCACATACACATATAGATACACATACAGATGAATGCACACATGCATGCATATGTGTCTGCAGGTATAGATGAATAAGCATACGAATGAGCATACATTCATATATGCATGGACATACATGCATACACGCATGTGCATGCACATGCTCAAGCACATGCACGTGCACACCATGCGATGGTGTCATGCATGCATGCATGCGATGGTGTCATGCATGCATGCATGCGATGGTGTCATGCATGTATGTATGCGCATGGGCATCAGACCCATACCCATACATACGAAGAAGAAGAAGAAGACGAAGAAGACGAAGAAGAAGAAGAAGACGACGACGAAGACGACGGGGAGCTGCTCCACAGACGCAGGAAAACGCAGAGCGCGGAGCAGGCGACGCCGCCATGGGGAAGAAGCAGCACAGCAAGGATCGGATGTTCATCACCAGCACCGAGTGGGCCGTGGAGTGGGGCGGAGCCAAGAACCGAGACCTCAGAACCCCCTTCAAGCGCCTTCCTTTCTACTGCTGCGCGTAAGTCCGCTCCCCCCCTTTCTCTATCCCCTTCCCATCTTTCTCCCTCGCCATCTTCACGATGGAGCAACGCGTGCCTGTGCCGAGCACGTTGTATGGCAGCATGATTCCTTTTGGCTGCTTTGCTGCCGTGCGATCCTTGTATCTCCTTGCAACTTTCTGCAGAATGGGTCTTTTGGCGGTTTATCAAAAACCGACTTTGGTTTCTGCAGGCCCTGATGTTAGGGCTTTAACTTGCCGCGTCGATAAACCATTTCTGGTAGCATCACCGAATCCGTTGAATTGACCACATTGATATGATTCCTGCTTTCTTTCCTCTTTCTTCCTTTTTTTGTGCAGCGTCACCTTCACGCCATTCGAGGATCCTGTATGTACAGCAGAAGGTCATGTCTTCGATATCATGTAAGTCTTACCTCCTTTTTTCATTTGAAAGGGAACTGCGTTGCTGTCTTGTTGGTTCATGAAAACAGTGTTTTCTTCCTAGGTTCCTATGTCGTAAATATCTCATAAATATTTGCATAAAAGCAAAGCACAAGTAAAGCAACAGCTTGGGCATGCCCATATCTTTGTTTAAAATTCGCACATTTATGTTTTAGTAGGGGCTGTTTTGGGGAAATAACAGAATACTGAGGCCATTCGGGCAGCTAGGCTTAAACTTGGAAAGGATATTCGATGTGAAGTTACCATTGGTCGTATATATTTTTGAATCAAGCTAACGTGTCTATTACACACATGCCGTATTTGGTACAATCTCGGAGAAATCATATTTGCAGCATCCTTGTTATTATGCTCTACTTGTGAGAGCTACTTACTTGGCCTTGTTTGTCCTCCATAGAACTACTCTTAGGCACTGCTCATGTCAAAAGGACAGTGTAAAAGCATTGAATTTGGCTTTGTTACGAGCATGTGTGTACAAAAGTGATCATTGTGCAAGCTATCTAGGCATCCATCTTGTCAATTTACGCAGCTCACTCATTTTGGGGTTTTGCTCCTTGAAAGTTTGGTTTTTACCCACATCTTTCTCAACATTCAGGAACATAATACCTTACATCCAAAAATTTGGGAAGAACCCTGTATCTGGAGCACCTCTTGCTGTGAAGGACCTGATCAAGTTGCAGTTTTATAAGAATGCAGAAGGTGTCACGCTTTCCCTGGAAGTACATTATTTTTGCAATCTTAAAGTTGCCTACTTATTTAATCGTTTATCGACTCCACAGCCATCATTGAATTCCTTTTTTCTTCTTTTCCAAAGTAAACGCGTTGTTTGGCTACTCGTTTGTTTAATTATTGAAAATCTTCCTTGGAAATGAACGTTCTGAGGTAGGATATGCGGATATTTTGTAACGGTGGTTTATTACAGGCGAAGATTATTTTGAATACAAACTGTATGAAAATTCATCTAGAGCTTGAGTTTGGAGCAAGACAATTCAGACATACGTTTCCAGATATCTGTAGTAAAAATATATTTCTTGCTAATCCTTTTCAAGAGCTGCTTTTTCAGTCTTTGTGTTGGTCTGTTTGTGGTTTAGCACTAACTTTTTACTTCAATCACTGTAGGTGAATTTCAGTGCCCAGTTTTGCATAAAGTTTTCACGGAATACACTCATATCGTCGCAGTAAAGAAAACAGGGAATGTCTTCTGCTACGAGGTATGTGTAAAATGTGAAGGGTAGTTAATCTTGAGTTTTCTAACATATTGCATGGAAACCATCAGCATATATGAAATGAAGGATTCAAAACAGAACGTTCTAGTACCATGCTACATGTCATGGTAGAAGATTTGTGTCTTTTTACAATTTGATTTGTTTAATGATCATTTCTATGTCTACTGATTGCAGGCAATTAAAGAGCTGAATGTGAAGCCCAAGAATTGGAAGGACTTATTGACCGATGAGCCTTTTACGAGAGATGATATCATTACTATTCAGGTCTGGTTATTGGAGGATCAGTAGTACTCACTATCATATATCAAACTGAGGTGAATTGGGTCTTCTTTGGTTATTTCGTGATGCCTCATCTTCTGAGCCTAAGTTATTGGAGTGTATTTATTCTAGGATCCTAATGCTGCTGATGCGAAAGCGTTGACGGAGTTTGATCATGTGAAACAGGATTTGAAACTTGAGGATGAAGGTTTGTCCATATGGTTCATATTCTCGGTTTACAAAAGACATGTAAAAGTGTAAGGTATATGATATTATACCTATGATTGCTTGAAATTCATGACGAGCATCTACAGTATTTGCATATATGAGTCCAGGATAAATAATGGTTGTTAAATCGCACAAATCCAAAAGAAATAGTATATGATTCCAAGAAGGTTACTGATGTATGCTTTATAGCAGACTTGAAGAAGATGAAGGAAGACCCTGCTTACAACATCAACCTCTCCGGGGATACTAAAGCCATGCTGAGAGAACTTGGTACTGAAAAGGCAAAAGAAATTTCCATGCTCGGAGGTGGTGGTGGAAAAGCACAACAAGAGAGGGGAGCAGCTTTGTCGGTTCTTGATAAAGCAAGAGAAAGATTGGCCAATCAATCAAAGGGTACCGAGTCTTTAGGACTCAGCATAGTTGATGCAGCTTCAGCATCTGTATATGGAAGAAGTGCGGCTGCAGCCAAAGCAGCTCCACAAGATAAAACAGCTGCCCGTGTAGCTGCCCATTTTGCCGGGGAAATGAAGGCCGTAAATGCAAAAATGGTCTGTCATAGATGAGTTCTGTGTACAAACATGGGTGTTCATGTGTGTATACTGTGTATGATTGTTTGATCTGATTTCATCTTTGTAGATATGTGTGTTATTATGTGCATGGATGGATACGTGCTTTTCTGTGTGTGTATACATGCATACGGGTGTTTGGTTTCGTTGATGTAGCCTTGTTCATTCATGGTATGCTTTTGCCTGTGGTAGGTTAAAAGTCAATATACATCAGGAAAAGCTTCTAGATCATTTACTTCAACAACCTTTACACCAGTCACCAGAAATGAGTGCGAGTATGTACAAGTGGAGAAGAATCCAAAAAAGAAGGGTTACGTCCGGTTGCACACTACCCATGGAGACCTGAATCTAGAACTTCATTGTGACATAACTCCGCGAACATGCGAGAATTTCTTAACACTCTGTGAGCGAGGCTACTACGATGGTGTCATTTTCCATAGAAATATAAGGTATTGGACAGAACTAATCCTTCATAGTATACATGAAAATGACATTCTATTTATGGCACATGTTATGGCCCCTCATAGAAAATGAGCTGCAATCTTACTGATATGCAGTGTCATTGGGTGCTTTACAATTTTACAGAAGGTAATATGAATAATTTTAGCCAATATGATATGAGTGAGGCATTTACTTGAATGCATATACAACTATACCTGAGATACATATTATGATGTTACTTGAAATGTTGTCTTTCTGAGGATATGATTTTACTTGAATATGTCAAAACTTTGATATAATTGTTCGTTCAGAGTGATTCACCATCTTGCCAAGTGATTTTGGTTTTTATGTCCCAATTTGTTTTATCAGGAACTTCATGATTCAAGGTGGTGATCCAACGGGAACGGGGAAAGGGGGCCAATCTATATGGGGAAAACCCTTTAAAGACGAGTTCAATTCCAAGCTTTTGCATACGGGAAGAGGCGTGGTTAGCATGGCGAATAGTGGGCCACACTCTAATGGCTCCCAGTTTTTCATTCTGTACAAATCAGCTCCTCATTTAAATTACAAGCACACCGTTTTCGGTCGAGTTGTGGGTGGAATCGACGTTCTCTCAGTTATGGATAAAGTTCCTATTGATGATGATGACCGCCCATTGGTAAGACTATACTTTTGTTTTTCCCTAAGAGTTGGGCCTTCTATGAATCTTTTTGATGAAATTGCAAACTGGAAATCATATTTTTCTCCAGTAAAGGTTTGATGTGTTTGTATGTATGTGTGGCTATTGAGAAATGGTTGTCTGATCTTTTGTAGCAAGAAATGAAAATCCTTCAAGTATCGATCTTTGTGAATCCCTACACAGAGCCTGATGAGGAGGAAGAGAAGGTGGTAGAGGTTCTTCCAGACGAGGACAATGTAAGTGGCTTGGTCAAAATTGATATATATAAAATCTGCTCTTGTAATTACGTGTGATCTGGGGAAGTCTTTTTTGAGTGTACGTATAAATTATTTTTAGGCTTCTTCATGAGATAGAGTGAGTGTTTTATTAGCCATGATTCTATGTGATGTTACTGTCGAAGTGCTTTACCAGATATGTATCTGTATGTGATCTTGTTTATTTATTGGTGTGATTTAGGAGAAGGTGGGTACTTGGTATAGCAATCCAGTGTCTGATTCAGGTTTGGTTGCGAGCGGCAATGGTGTGGGCAAGTATCTTCGAGGATCAAAGGCGTCAGAATTGGATAGCAAGGACTTGCGAGAAGAAGAGAGGGAAAAGAAGAAGCCGAAGATAATGGCTGGATCATCGGGTGTGCATTTCAAGGATTTCTCAGGTTGGTGAGGAGAGATGGAAAAGCACTGTCGACGATTACTTCTTTTCGTGTGCAAATACCGTGTATTCTGTGGACATGTTCTAAGAAATGAAGAGGATCCGGCATAGCTGAAAGAAGATATGGAGCAGATATGGAGTATACTCTTTTGAGGCAAAGTGTAGTATGTGCAACATGCATATCAGGTTCAACAAAGCAGATAACATGTTCCCTTGGAAAAACACACTGGCAGCATGGATGCATCTGGCTGGGGATTCATATACTTATAAAGATAGATACATGTTTTTGTTGACCAAGTGGGCATTTAATCTTTTGAGAGCTAACTAACCTTTGCAGCATATTAAATCCCAAACCTCAAACGCGAGTAGACCTGCATCTGCCTCCACATATGTGGAATAGGTCGGAGGTTGAGTGTTCTTGGCGTATGTAACACATTTCTAATAGTGTTTGAAGGTCTAGTCTTTCTGGGGTTCTAAAGTTTGAGTGATTGAATGATGAAATCAGACGATAGGAGTATAGGCATTGAACAGTTTTTTCCGAATTCAGCAATATTTATCTTCTTTCTGGTGATTTTATTCTGTGCATTGGAAATCTATGATGTATATATACATTGTCAAGTGTGCATACACTTTCTGGCTTGGTTTTGCAGCAAAGCAGGTGTTGCTTATAGCTAGCTGGAGTGTTTTCCACTCCCAAACACAAAGATCAATGCAGAACAGCTAGTTTTTCCAACTGATTGAAATGCTTGGTAAGCAAAACACTTCTTGAATGAACCATCTGGGGTCTTTGGATCTTTTTGTCTAATCACTGCATCAACAAAACTTTGCTAAAAGCTCCAAGAAATCAAACTGAATGGAATGGAGCCAATTCGCAAAGCTATTCGTGTTTATTAATTACATGTGCCCCCCCCCCCTCCCTGGAAAGATCTATCTGAGCTTCAGGTTCTCCGTCGAAGCGAAATCCTGCGTGCATGAGTCTAGAGATCAAAGCTTCCCAGCGCAAATCTAAACACGAACAAACGGGGAAGAGATACGATATATATCATCGAACGGTTAAAAGAAAAGATAAACATAGTAAGAACGTAGAAAAATGTTTTGGCGTCTTCAAGAATGGTTGTGATTACCGCGATTTTGGCGATCAATTCTCGTGGTGTTGCTGCATGAATGACCAACTCCCTTGCCTTCGATGTGATGAAACCCTCCTCGACGCCCTTATTGAATAGGTTGAGGAGGGGGTCATAGTAACCATCTACGTTCAATACACCTACCTGCAGTGTCATATTAAAAGAGCCCAAAGTATTCTTCTAAGTACACATCAGGATCAAAGTATTCTTCTGAATACATCAGGATCGGGATATATATCCACCTACAGTGCTATGTATTGAAAGCATCAAAAAGTACTATTTGAGTACATCAGAATCATAGACGAGAAACTTAAGAAAACGAATTGGGTCTCCAGTGTTTACTTACTGGCTTATTATGTATCCCTAGCTGTGAGTAGGTGATGACCTCCAGCAATTCCTCCAGTGTGCCATATCCTCCTATCCAACCAATCAAATTCATCGCCATAAATTTATTTTAACTCGATCGTCTTGAGCATCGAAAGAACAAAACAAACGCTAAAATGTCAACGACATTTGATGGTGAACTAAGTTGATCGGATGTGTCAAACATCAACGTTGTCATGCTCTTCAAACATCGACGTTGTCATGCTCTACCATGGTCGTGAAGATTATAACAGAGTACACATGTCGGTTCGGAGCTTTTTTTTGTTTTTCCTTTTCGTTTTTTACCTGGGAGAGCGATGAAAGCATCAGCAAGCTGTGTCATGAGAGTTTTCCGTGCGTGCATGTCTTCGACTACTTTGAGCTCCCCCATCGTCTCCCCTGATACCTGCCATAACGTGGTTCAAATTGAAAACTCGATCGAAACGAAAAGAAAGCAAGGAACAGTTGTTCAAACACATTTCCCAAAAAAAGTTGTAACTGGAGGATGAGCTTCTCAGATCACACCTCGAATGGCAGCATCGATCTCGGTAAAACCCTGCATCGAGAACCCAAACCGTGTTGGTTTCAGTACGCCGTGGATGAAAAGCATATAACAAACAACTGCAGCTTTTCCAACACATAAAATATTCTTGATAACTGTTATCATGATGCCATACCACATTACATACAAATTTTCTCAAATACATTGCTAAATCTGGCTCATATTGCAGCTACTGAAGTGAAAACGCTTCGAATTGTGTGATGGAAGAGGTGTGATTAGGTCAACAACATTATCATCTTTGCATACCCTATGACATGTCCACCACCATTGTGCACAACGTTGGAGATGAGACCCATGAGTCCGCAACCACCCCCACCGTACACGAGGCCTATCTTGTGCTCAACCTGACAGCAGAAGTTCAAGCAATATTGGCATAAACAGCTGTTTCGAACAAATGATAATCTTACAAAGACTATTTGATTAACCGCTATGAGCTGATCATCGTACACACACATGCATTTTCTAGGCTTGTAAATTGTAGACGCCTCAAGACTATGAACATCTTATAGATTATGAACTGTTCCATTGATTCCGACAGCCTTCAGTGGTATCAAGACTATGAATAAACAGCTTGTGAAGACCTTGACAATATCAAGGCGATGGGGGGGGGGGGGGGCCTAGTATTGCCTTTGACAAGATCAAATCTTTTACATCTCTACATGACCTATATTTTCTGAGTGTGCCCACTC
>JBBBWG010026353.1:0-10103 GCA_037176905.1 Azolla pinnata
GGCGCAAAGCTCTTCTTATATTACAATTACGGACTTTTTACAAGACAGACCCCACGGTCTTATATACAACTTTTGGTTTCCTTTCGGATCACCGGAATCCTATTTACATACGTCGGTCCGGATCTAAAACGCGACTCCTCGTTTTCCCGTAACCCGAATTCCCGACTGTCTTATTTCCCGTAAAATTCTACTCATCCCGGCCAACAAGTTCCATCAATTGTATCCACATAAGCCGGGTCCAACACACCCACCTATGCCGAATTGTTCTACTCATCATCCTCCAAACGGAATCGTATCACAACATTATACTATGAAGGGTTGACATCGAACCAATAACCTCATCCAACATATAGAGAAACCTTATACAGTGTGACATGCTATCTATATAATAATATTATAATGTTGTAGAACAAGTAATATTGTATAATCTGCATGTAATTTAAGTGAATGTTCGCCAAGTGGCGTGCCATGCAGATAATCCCATTGATCCTTTTCAGTCCAACAACTTTGAAGCTTTGAGTCAATTAGATGAGTTGTTAATCGATTAGGTCTATCCAAAATTGGAGCCATTTGGTTGGACAACCCAAAGTATCTAGAGTTTGTTCCAAGTATGGTACCATTCCATCCAATAAAGTCAATAGACGTCGCAAATGTTGACCTTAGTACATTTAATTGTCATCGAGCCTTAGCCTCTGCTCTTTTTTAGTCAGGACCCAACTCTTGCTTCATGGACCGAGAATTTGACCTATCAAATAGAATTACCTTACACAAAATATCCCATCCAATATTAGTTTCTATCATTGATGGTCATTGGATTGCATTTGGAGATATAATCAAAGAATTTGAACCAATTCAAGTAACCCTTGGTAGTTTTTCTTGTAATATCTCCTTTAACATAATTGCAAGCCTACAACATCCAATTATCCTTGTTCTACATTGGTTCGAGCTTCATATTCCTGAGATTGATTGGCAAAAGTGAGTTATCAAAGAACTCCCACAAAACCTCTTGTCCAATACTTAACATCCCCAAATTTCAACCATTTCTTTACAAAGGTTATGCAAAGATGGAAGAAACGAAGAAATGTTTGTATTTGCAATGTTGGAAAATCTAGCATCTAATCCACAGAATCTAGATGTGTTGCTTCCATCCAAGGATAAGGAATTCCAAGATGTTTTTGCCAAGGTTAAAGTCATTGGCACCCTCCTAGAACATCGTCAATATGATTGTACTATTGATCTACAACTAAGAAAAGAGCCATCATGGGGACTAATCTATAATTTGTTGCCCTCGGATCTCAAAGCTCTTTGAGAATACATTGAAGAACAGTCGGTAAACCGATTTATTCAACATTCTAAAAGCCTTACAGGTGCACCTATCTAAAAGCCTTACAGTATGTTCAAATTTGAACTCTTGAAACCTCTTCCAAACCAGCTTAACATGCTCAAACTTTACCTCTTCACGCCATATCCAATCTCCTTCAAACTGGCGCACGCCTTGCGAAGCGCACAAATGGAGTTGAACCGGTGACCTATCGGACAACAGCCGATTGCTCTACAAAAACTACATGTTTGCCTCCACCTTAGATGTTCGAATAGAGAGAAGCATGCATGACTGAGAAGAGCTAGATCTCTAGGTGACCTTAATTTCCTAATGGCTCGATTGTGGGCACATCCATCGGCATACGAATGCGTACTTTTTTCGGATCTTCTTACATTTTTGTTGGCTATGATTCAAGTGGAAAACAAAGCTTTAACTCGACTGACGATAAAATTTCGAGCATCGTACGTTCACGTGCCTCCTAATTATGGATCTGTCACAATTTGCATATCGTACATACATATAACTCTTTGCTTCAAGGGAGACGATATTCTTGTTGTTGATCGCAAGCCACAAATTGCATCCATGTCGGATTTTTGTCGATGTTGTGAGAAGTTGCGCCGGGCAATGTTAGACCATCACGAGATACGACATCTCGAGTTCCCTACGTCAACCTCTCCTTTCAATTGCAGCCGAAACAAAAACTTAAGCTCAAATTTTCACCTCATCTTTACCTGGCCGATGTGCGTTTGACAAACCTCCACTTGGAGATTTGAGGAAACCATTATCCACTTCGGCATGACTACAAATCATGTGAGCTATGCTCGGGCAAGTTTGAAACTTGACATTCACGATCCACGATCCCTTTTTCAAAAAGGTGAAACCAGGGTTTCCTCAACTCTACTAATTTGTAATTCATGTATTCGACACATGTATTTATCAAATGGAGCCGTGGGCATGGCAAGATTCTAAATATTGGAACACGGAGAAGGATGGACGTGGTATCTTCGATTTTATAATTCCGCTTGACGTACTCCAAAACAAACCCGGCTCCATCCCTCCTAATATTAGTAATAAGATGTGTGCATGCGCGTGCACTCATTTTCTTTCTCGCACAAGCCGTATGCTCGCCCAAGTTCAATTCTCATTTTCATGACATGCTGGAGGCCAAATGATGACGGTTGTGTCCGAATGCGTCCAGAATTCCCCATCACTTCTAGAATACTTGTCATGCCCTCCCTTACGCTTCCGTTGTGGTCTTCGTTCGTTTAAAGCCTATCCACATTTCAGGCTTTACCATTTTCAAATTTCAGCTCTTCAAGCCAATTTTAACTTCCTTCGAAGGACGCACAGCTTGCGCAAGGCACAATCGAAGCTCAACCGGTGACCTCGTTCTGCATGATTATGGGGTTAGAAAATATGTTTAAATTTGAGCTCTTGAAACCGCTTCCAAACTCCTCCAAATTGGCTTAACATGCTCAAATTTTCGTTCTTGAAGCCACATATAATTTAAGCTCTTGAAACTGCTTCTAACCGCCTCCAAACCGGCTTAACATGCTCAAATTTTCGTTCTTGAAGCCACATATAATTTAAGCTCTTGAAACCACTTCCAACCTCCTCCAAACCGGCTTAACATGCTCAAATTATCGTTCTTGAAGCCACATATAATTTGAGCTCTTGAAACTGCTTCCAACGTCCTCCAAACCAGCTTAACATGCTCAATGTTTGGTTCTTGAAACCATATCCAATCTCCTCCAAACCTGTGGGCGCCTTTTCCAGGGCACAACCGGAGTTCATCCGGTGACATATCCGACTGCAGCTTATTGCTCTACGACTGAGCTATATGCCCAAAGGCACTTTACTCCATGTTTGCCTCCACCTTTGATGTTCGTTAACTTTAAATCCAAAATAGAGAGGACTCGTGACCGAGAAGAGCTAGATCTCTAGGTGACCTTAATTTCCTAATGGGTCGATTGTGGACACATCAATAAGCATACCAACGTGTGCTTTCTTTGGAGTTTTCTACATTTTTCTCGTGTACGATTCAAGCTAGAAACAAAGATTTGGCTCCAGTGGCGATTAAATTTCGAGCATCGTACATTCACGTGCCTCCCAATTACGAATCTGTCGCAATTTGCATATCGTACATATATATAACTCTTTCCTTGTACAGAGGCGATCTTGCTGTTGGTCGCAAGCCATAGGTTGCATCGATGTCAGATTTTTGTCGATGTTGTTACAAGTTGCGCCCGACAATGTTAGACGATCATGAGATACGACATATCGAGTTCCTTATGTCAACCCCTCCTTTCAATTGCAGCCGAAACAAAAACCTAAGCTCAAATTTTAACCTCATCTTCACTCGGCCAATGTGCGTCTGACAAATCCTTTACTTGGATATTTGAGGCGTTAGCTTGCTTTGATCATGTGGATGTGCCCGAGTGGTTATTTGGCATGACTAAAAATAGCATGTGAGCTATTCTCGCGCAAGTTTGAGTCTTGCCATTCGTGACCCTTATGTGCACTCAGTTTCTTGCTCGCACAAGGCCTACGCTCGCTCGCCCAAGTTCCATCTCACCTTCGTGATTGTTCGAGGCAAAATGATGAGGATTGTGTCCGATTCTGTCCATAATGTTCCATCACTTCTAGAAGACTTTTCGTGTTCATCCTTATACAAGCGCTAATGCGTCATTATCAGTTCTTGCAAACTTCAAAGGCACAACTTCCACAGGTATGCGCAGAAATGCGATGCAATACAGGCACGAAACTTGGAAGTTTAAAAACAAGCTTGCCCAGATTAAAATAGGATAACTGGCTTTGACCAAAGCAACCAGAGATCAAATCTTTGCAACTGAAATTACAAAGGACTATCTAGCTCCTTTTTGAGAGGAAGGATCACTCTAGCGTTATGTTCGACCTCCTATCGATATTCCAGACTTCACTTGAACTTTCCATAAATCATGGACTCCATTCGTTTAAACCATGTGCGCATTTATGGCTTTAACTTGTTCAGATTTGAGCTTATCGAGCCATTTCTTACCTCCTTCGAACGACACATAGCTTGTGCAAGTCACAACCGAAGTTCAACCAGTGACGTATCGGACAATAGCCGATTGCTCTACAATAACTACAAGTTTGCCTCCACCTTAGACGTTCGTTGACGTTAAATCGAAAATAGAGAGAAGAACACATGATCGAGAAGAGCTAGATCTCTAGGTGACCTTAACTTCCTAATGGCTCGATTGTGGGCACATCCATAAGCATACAAATGCGTGCTTTTTTCGGATCTGCTTACATTTTTGTTGGCTATGATTTAGGTGGAAAAGAAAGCTTTAGCTCAACTGGCGATCAAATTTCGATCATCCTACGTTCACATGCCTCCCAAATAGGGATCTGTCGCAATTTGCTTATCGTACATACATATTACTCTTTGCTTGAAGGGAGGTGATATTCTTGTTGTTGATTGCAAGCCGCAAATTGCATCGATGTCGGATTTTTGTCGATGTTGTTAGAAGTTGCATCGGGCAATGTTAGACCATCATGAGATATGACATCTCGAGTTCCCTACGTCAACCTCTCCTTTCAATTGCAGCGGAAACAAAACCCTAAGCTCAAATTTTCACCTCACCTTCACCCGGCTAACGTGCGTTGGACAAACCCTAACTTGGAGATTTGGGGAAAACAATGTTTGCTCGTTTTGACCATGCAGATGTGCCAGAGTGGTTATCGGGCATGACTAGAAATCATGTCAACTATGCTTGCGCAAGTTTGAATCTTGACGTTCACAATCCTTCCACAACAGGAAATGTACGATCCCTTAGAAAGAAAGGGGAAACTAAGGTTTCCTCAACTCTACTAATTTGTGATTCATGTATTCAACACACGTATTCTTCAAATGGAGCTGTGGGCATGGCAAGATTCTAACTATTGGTACACAGAGAAGGATGGGCGTGGTAACTCCGATTTTATAATTCTGCTTGACATACTCCAAAACAACCTCGGCTCCATCCCTCCTGATCTTAGTAATAAGACGTGTGCGCATGCCCTCGTTTTCTTGCTCGCACAAGCCCTACGCTTGCCCAAGTTCAATTCTCGTCTTCCTGATTTGCTAGAGGCCAAATGATGACGGTTGTGTCCGAATGCATCCACAATTTTCCATCACTTCCAGAATACTTGTCGTGCCCACCCTTACGCTTCCGTTATGGTCTTCATTCGTTTAAAGCATCTGCGCATTTAAGGCTTTACCATGTTCATATTTGAGCTGTCCAAGCCAATTTTAACCTCCTTCGAAAGACAGGCAACTTGCACAAGGCACAACCGAAGCTCTGACCTCGTTCTGCATGTGTATGGGGTTAGAAAATATGTTCAAATTTGAGCTCTTGAAACCGCTTCCAACCTCCTCCAAACTGGCTTAACATGCTCAAATTGTCGTTCTTGAAGCCACATATAATTTGAGCTGTTGAAACCGCTTCAAACCTCAGCCAAATCGGCTTAACATGCTCAAATTTTCATTCTTGAAACCATATCCAATCTCCTCCTAACCTGCGGGTGCCTTTTCCAGGGCAAAACCGAAGTTGAACCGGTGACATAATTGGACTGCAACCGATTGCTCTACAACTGAGCTATATGCCCAAAGGCACTTCACTCCATGTTTGACTCCACCTCAGACAGATGTTCGAGAAGAGGACCCGTGACCGAGAAGAGCTAGATCTCTAGGTGACCTTAATTTCCTAATGGGTCGATTGTGGGCACATCCATAAGCATACCAACGTGTGCTTTTTTCGGATTTTCCTATATTTTTCTTGTATACGATTCAAGCTAGAAACAAAGGATTGGCTCCAGTGGCGATTAATTTTCGAGCATTGTATGTTCACGTGCCTCCCAATTACAAATCTATCGCAATTTGCATATCGTACATACATATAACTCTTTGCTTGTAAAGAGGTGATCTTGTTGTTGGTCGCAAGACAAAGGTTGCATCAATGTTGGATTTTTGTCGATGTTGTTACAAGTTGCACCCGACAATATTAGACGATCATGAGATACGACATATCGAGTTCCTTACGTCAACCTCTCCTTTCAATTGCAACCGAAACAAAAACCTAAGCTCAAAATTTCACCTCATCTTCACTCAGCCGATGTGCGTCTGACAAACCTCCATTTGGATAATCGAGGCACTAGCTTGCTTTCATCGTGTGGATGCGCCCGATTGGTTATCCGGCATGACTAGAAATAGCATGTGAGCTATGCTCGCGCAAGTTTGACTCTTGCCATTCACAACCCTTATGCGCACTCATTTTCTTACTCGCACAAGGCGTATGGTCACCAAGTTCCATCTTGCCTTCATGATTGCTCGAGGGAAAATGATGAAGATTGTGTCCGATTGTGTCCATACTGCTCCATCATTTCTAAAAGACTCGTCGTGCCCATCCTTACGCTATCGCTGTCTTGTAGATAATTAGGATACTTGGCTTTCACCCAAGCGAACTAAGTTTACATCTCGGCAACGGAATCTCTTAAGCGCTAACGCGTCATTATCGGTTCTTGCAAACTTCGAAGGCACAACTTCCACAGGTATGCACAGCAATGCGATGCACTACAGGCAGGAAACTTGGAAGTTTAAAAACGAGTTTGCCCAGATTAAAATAGGATACTTGGCTTTGACCAAAGCAACCAGAGTTCAAATCTCTGCAACGGAAATCATAGAGGACTGTGTAGCTCCTTTCTAGGAAGAAAGATCAATCTAGCGTTATGTCCAACCTCCTATCGATGTTCAAGACTTCACTTGAACTTTCCAAATCATGGACTCCATTGTCCGACCTCCTATCGATGTTCCAAACTTCACTTGAACTTTTCAAATCATGGACTCCATTCGTTTAAACCCTGTGCACATTTATGGCTTTAACAAGTTCAAATTTGAGCTCCTCAAACCATTTCTTACCTCCTTCAAACCACGCACAGCTTGTGCAAGTCAAACCAAAGTTCAACCGGTGACCTGGTTGTGTGCGTTTATGGCTTTAAACCATTATGTTCAATTTTGAGCTCTTTAAACCTCTTCCAAACCAGCTTAACATGCTCAAATTTTAGCTCTTTACGCCATATCCAATCTCCTTGAAACTGGCGCACCCCTTGCGCAGTGCACAAACGGAGTTGAACCGGTGACCTATCGGACAACAACTGATTGCTTAACAATAGCTACATGTTTGCCTCCACCTTAGATGTTCGTCGACGTTAAATCCAAAATAGAGAGAAGGACGAATGACCTACAGTTGGAGATTCGAGGAAAACATTTGTTAGTTTTGACCATGTGGATTTCCCGGGGTGGGTATTGGGCATGACTAGAAATCAAGTGATCTATGCTCGCGCAAGTTGGAATCTTGACATTCACAATCCTTCCACAACAGGAAACATGCCATCCCTTAGAAAAAAAGGTGAAATCAGGGTTTCCTCAACTCTACTAATTTGTGATTCATGTATTGGACACGTATTCTTCAAATAGGGCTATGGGCATGGGAAGATTCTAACTATTGGAACACGGAGAAGGATGGACGTGGTATCTCCGATTTTAAAATCCCGCTTGACGTACTCCAAAACAAGCCTAGCTCTATCCCTCCCGATATTAGTAATAGGACGTGTGCATGCGCATGCACTCGTTATCTTGCTCGCATAAGCCCTACGCTCGCCCAAGTTCAATTCTCGTTTTCATGACATGCTGGAGGCCAAATGATGACGGTTGTGTTCGAATGCGTCCACAATTCTCCATCACTTCCAGAATACTTGTCGTGCGCACCTTTACGCTTCCGTTGTGGTCTTCGTTCGTTTAAAGCATGTCCACATTTATGGCTTTACCATGTTCAAATTTGAGCTCATCAAGCCCATTTTGACTTCCTTCGAAGGACACACAGCTTGCATAGGGCACAACCAAAGTTCAACCGATGACCTCGTTCTCCACATTTATGGGGTTAGAAAATATGTTCAAATTTGAGCTCTTAAAACCGCTTCCAACCTCCTCCAAACCGGCTTAACATGCTCAAAATTTAGCTCTTGACGCCATATCCAATCTCCTCCAAACTGGCGCAAGCCTTGCTGAGGGCACAAACGAAGTTGAAGCGGTGACCTATCAGACTGCAGTTGATTGCTCTACGACTGAGCTATATGCCCAAAGGCAGTTCACTACAAACATGCCTCCACCTTAGATGTTCCTTGATGTTAAATTAGATCTCCAAGTGACCTCCTAATGGCTCGATTGTGGGCACATCCATAAGCATACGAACTTGTGCTTTTATCGGATATTTCTACATTTTCGTTGGTTACGATTCATGTCGGAGACAAAGGTTTAGCTCGAGTGGCAATCAAATTTCGAGTATCGTATGTTCACGTGCCTCCCAATTATGGATTTGTTCCAATTTGCATATTGTAGATACATATAACTCTTTGCTTGTAACGAGGCGATCTTGCTGTTGATTGCAAGCTACAAGTTGCATCGATGTTGGATTTTGGTCGATGTTGTGACAAGTTGCTCCGGGCAATGTTAGACCGTCATGAGCTATGACATCTCAAGCTCCTTTCGTCAACCTCTCGTTTCAATTGCAATCGAAACAAAAACCTCAGCTCAAATTTGACCTCATCTTTACCTGGGCGACGTGCGTTTGACAAACCTCGACTTGGAAATTGGAGGCGTTTGTTAGCTCTCATAGTGTGGATATGCCGGAGTGGTTATCGAGCAAGATTAGAAATCATGTGAGCTATGCTCGCGCAAGTTTGAATCTTCACATTCACGATCCTTCCACGACAGAAAAATTACGATCCGTGGAGTCATGGGCATGGCAAGATTCTAACTATTGGAATACGAAGAAGGATGGATGCAGTGTGTCCGATTTTATAATTCCGCTTGACGTACTCCCAAACAAGCCTAGCTCCATCCCTCCTGATATTAGTAATAAGACGTGTGCATGCGTGCACACTCGTATTCTTGCTCGTACAAGGCATACGCTTGTTTCAATTCAATTCTCGACTTTGTGATCTGCTCGAGGCAAAATGATAACAATTCTGTTCGAATGTGTCCACAATTATCCAGTTTCAAAATAATTGTCGTGCCCAGCCTTATGGTTTGATGTGGTCTAGATGGTTAGGGTACTTGGCTCTCACCCAAACGACCAGAGCTCAAATCTTGGCAACGAAATTGCTTACAAGTGCGAACGCGTCATTATTGGTTCTTCTCGTAGACTTCCAAGGCACGACACCTACTTGGCTCTCAGCCAAGCGACCCGAGTTCAGATCTCGGCAACGGAATCGCTTACAAGCGTTGACGCCTCATTATCGGCAATTGTAGACTTCGAAGGCACAACTTCCACAGGTATACGCAGACGGACGTCGTCCTAAATGCGATGCACTAAAGGCACGAAACTTGGTTAGGTTTTAAAACGAGCTTGCCCACATTAAAATAGGAGACTTGGCTCTGACCAAAGCAACCGGAGTTCAAACCTCGGCAACGGAAATCACAGAGGACTCTCTCGCTCCTGAGAGCATGAACCAATGTAGCGTTATGTCCGATGTCCCATCGATATTCCAGACATCACCTGCACACGTTCTATGAATCATCGACTCCATTCGTTTAAAGGCTGTGCGCATTTATGGATTTGACATGTTCAAATTTGAGCTCTTCAAGCCATTTCTGACCTCCTTCGAACGACGCAGAACTTGCGCACGGCACAACCGAAGTTGAACCGGTGACCTGGTTGTGCGGGTTTGTGGCTTTATAAAATATGTGCGCGTTTATGGCTTT
>JBBBWG010026354.1:0-10102 GCA_037176905.1 Azolla pinnata
CCGCAGTGGCCGGCCGTGAGGCTCCGGAACGCCGCCCGGACGAAGCCGCACGTGAGCACGTCGTGGAGCGACGGGAGGTCGGCGACGACGGCGCGGCACGTCGAGATGGAGGCGAGGAACTGCGCGTAGTAGGTGCTCGGGATCGGGGTGTTCTTCTCGAAGCAATGCCGGACGATGTCCTCGTCGCAGCGGTACCGGACGTAATCCTGGCCCAGAAGAAGCAAACGGTTGATCGGTTGGCCCGTTAGCTAGCTAGCTAGCTAGTTAGTTAGTTGGTTGGTTAGGTAGTTAGGTAGTTAGTTGGTTGGTTGGTTGGTTGGTTAGTTAGTTAGTTAGTGTCCCTTGACAAGGAGGGTTTCGAGCCCACCCACCGTCTCGAAGGTCGAGAAGTTGCTTTGGCCGGGCGGACATGCGACCGCCTGATACGCCGGCGCCGGCCCGAACGGATCGCAAAAGTGCTTGAGCATGACGTTGTACGGGCCCTCCGGATGCAGCTCGCCCATCATCCGCTCCCGCTCGTTGATCACGTCGATCGCGCCGTTCATCTCGCCCAGCAGATCCTTGATCGCGAGCTTCGCTTGGCCCAGCGACGCCGCCGCTTTGGCCGCGCCCAGGCACGGCAGGAGCCTGGAGAAGCTGGAGCCGTCGGGGTCGCGGTCGTACTCCCTCATAGCCTCGCATGCATCGGCAGTGACACTGGGAGTTATATGGAACTGCTCTTGTTAAGCTTGTTGTTGAGAATCGATAACTCGGATCAGTGCATGTCGAGTAAGAGACATACTTGGACAACACGAAGCAGAACCCCGCCAGGAGCCAGGACACGAACACGACGATGCTTGCGCCGACGAAGCATCTGCAGCAATGCCGGGAGGAGCGGGGGTTTAGGGTTTTGGAAACCCTAATCTTACGACGCGAGCCAGAGAGACAAGAGGGGGAGGGATGAACGCTTACATCCGGAGTACCTTGCACCAGGCCTTGAGCACAGCAACTGCGACGGAAGACACCGGTTTGTTTTTTAACACAGATGGGGCCGGAGACCGGTTTAGGGTTCTAGGGTTTTCGAGGGTTTAGAGACGTACTGATGCCGATCAGCACGGTTGTCAGTATCACGGTCGCGGCGCATGCCAGCAGAATCTTCCTACGACACAGAAACACGACTAGACAAAGAGTCAGTTAGGCCGAGAACATTGCAGGGTTTTAAAAGCCTGGGGCTTTATTGGGATCGACAGAGAGAGCTCGATCGATCGATCGAATCCATCCATCGGTTTAGGGTATTTGGGTTTAGGGTTTAGGATTAGTACTGGGCCCAGACATCGCGGTACGTACATGTTTGCGAGGCGATTGTCGAACATCGCCTTCCCCTCTCGGAAGCGATTCTGCAGATCGTCGGCGGTCTCGTTCATCTTGCCGCACGCGTCTCGGATGGTGCTGTTCAGGCCGTCGCTGATGATCATCGCAAGCGGGGACACGACGGCCTCGACAGTGTTGACCACCCGCTCGACTTGGCCGGCCGCCCGGCCAACGTGGGACACGACGACATCGGCCGCCTCCTCCACTCGCTTGCCGCTCTCGTGGCCTCCCCAGTAGATCACCCCGGCACTCGCGCTGCATTCGTCGCACAAATCAATCCATCCATCGATCCGAATCCATCCATCCATCGAATCGATCAACGGATTAATCAGCCCCAGAATGAATCGATCGCATGCCTAATCGGGTAAAATAATGCTAGCTCATGTCGTAGTAAAGCGAGGCTTTTTTGCTCACATTGCGATGATGCTGAACTGGACGATTCCGAGGTAATGCAACCGCCACGGACGTAAGGCGGAACGAGGCCCCGCCGCCGCTCGGCCGCCGTCCGAGATTAACCACCGAACCGATGCCGCGATCCCGATCGACAAGCACACAAACGCCATCCCGAACGCCCAGATCCCTGTGAATGCAACCGACTGTGCCCGATCCAAATGTTAATAGGCCATCGATTCTACGTCGCAAATGTTCGTCATACGTTGATTGTCAGGAAGGGTCACTAGCCAACCTCTCCTCCTTCGTAAGGGTTTCGATTGAGTTTAGGGTTTAGGGTTTAGGGTTTAGGGTTTTAGCGATATGGGGCACGAGCACGTACACTCCAATAATGCCGATCTCTTATGTCGAAGCCACGGTCGTACCGCCGGAACGAATCCAACGGGTCCCTTCGCGGGAACATATCTGCAGCCGCCGCGCTCCGGAATGCACCACCGCCTCCGCCTCCGATCCCCCCGATCCTCCCCGCGCCCTGCAAAACAGAATCTGTAGAGCTCTCATCCGATCCGAACCCATCGTCGACATAATCCCCCTCGATTAAAACGTCGGCAAGCGCACCCGAGGCATTGCCATTGCGATCGAAATCAGCGCCGAATTCATGGGCGCTCTCTTCTACTGTCTAGGGATTTGTCGCAAAAATTATGGAGCATGCAGGCATGAAATCTGTAGGTGCAGGGATTTATAACGGGGAAAACATCCGGCAATCTCACCGTCGATCCGCTGTTGCTAGCTGGGTCCGGGGCAATCGGGGGGATGGGAAGATCGGGCGCTGGCAGTGCAGCATCACTCGCGGCGGCGGCGGCGGCATCGACGACGATGATGCTCGAAAGGAAACTGCAGATGATGAGAAGCATGAGGATCAAACAGGATCTAGATGGATTAATGGGAAAAGATTCCATGGTGGTTCCTCTGAGAGAGATTCACAGAAATTGCAGGGTGGAATCAGAGGAAAGAAATTAGGGTTTTGGGCGGCATGATGATCAGCCATGGCGGGTAATTGTCTTGTGTCCTGTGCTTCCCAACGAACTTTCAGCTGAAGTACTCAAAAAGGAAAGTCAGTTGGCCGGCCTTCCCCCCTTTCTTTTCTTCCATAATCCAATTATCATGGCTTATATAAACAGCTCTACTAACTAAAATCGAATCACTCGAATCAAACAACTAATCAACAAAACCACGCAATTAATCGAACGGCAATTACATTAACTGAGCGATCCAAACACTCGAACCGATACAACATCAAGAGGAAACTGGTTGCATGCTTCTCCTTGTCGAAATCTCAGGAAAAACCACATACGCAGGCGGGTGTGGTGATTCTTGTCGTTTTGATCGCCGATCAGTTGATCCTAGTTTCGTCGATACCTTGCAGTTTGATCAATCGGCTTTAATAATTCGGGCGGTCAGTCGATCGGTTTGCGGCATCACGAACGATCAGCATCGACGCAGCAGGAACTGTGCCACAAGAGGAAGGCTCCGACGATTCAGATGCGCACGGGAAAAGTTGGCGCTCATCTCCCGGGAACAAGCCATACATGCGGAGTATATCGCCCGGACGCTCGAACTTCGGAATCATGCTCCCAGAATCGAGAAAAGACGGGAGGCCGGTGCTTGCATGCAGGATCAGGCTTCCGGAGCACACGATCGAGAGAAAAAAAAAACAAGACGAGAGGAAATGCGCAGAGGAGCAAAACAACCTCGGTAAACAGGAGCTGCGTGCATTCCAAAAAAAGAAAAAAAAGCTCGCATAAAACTCCCATAGCATGGCACAAAGCAGGCAATCGAGATCAGATTCAGCCGGCCTCGATCGAAGGGCGTCGATTGAGACGGAGGTATCACATGATTCCAGTTCAGGGTTTACGGCGACTCTTCGATCACCGGACCCCTTCGAGCAACATACAAATAGGCATCATCTGTATCTGCATTTGCATCTGTATCTACATCATCTGCATCTGTATCTGCTTCTATATCTGCATCTGCATCTGCATCTGCATCTGTATCTGCACCATAGACCACATGCACATGTACACACATACATACATGTGTGTTGCATGTGCATCATGTGCAAGTGGGCATGTGCTCCACTGTCATCTCTTAAACAAAAGCTTTGGACTTCATTTGCTCTGTTTCTGTTCGCTTTTCTTTCTTCCTTCTTTCGCCGTGAATCCAGAGGAAGAAGGAAACCCCGCCTCCTCTGCTGTTTACCGGTCTCTCCGTTTCTGAGCTTCTCATCTTCTTCCGCTGCTTCGTCGATTTTTCGCAGCTCCAATACGTTCTTCGCAATACATGTATATATCGCCCTTCTATCCGTGTCATTCCGGATCGTTTTGATCTCCCCCCCGGATTTCCGTTTTCTAGGGGGTTTTGCACCGATCTATCCTTTTTGGGTACACGCCAATCTTCTCACTCTTTTTGGGCTTCTCTCTTCTCCCCTCGCTCTCTTTCCTCTGGATCAATTGATCGAATGCTTCGTTTTCTTTTATTCTGTTCTGTTTTTTTTTTTTGGGTTTCTTCTCCTCCTTTTTCTTCATCAGGTTTCTGGCCAGTAGACCATGAAGACGAAAAGCAAAAGCAGCAGTTGGATTCCTCACTATGAGAAGATTCCTATGCCAATTGTTGTTCTTCTCTGCTTGGCTTGCTTTTTAGCAGGATTTTATGGCTCCTCCGCATTCATGTACCAGGTATGGCCGACGATTTCATCTTCTACTGTCTCCTTGGTTTCTTCAAATTCTCCCTGTCCTTTTCGTAGCAAGAGAATAATGCTTCTATTTTGCGATCTTGATAAGATGAATGTATATGATTAAATCTGTGATGCATGTATGTGATGCCATTTGCGCTGGGAGGATGATCTCAATCTCAAGATGGAGGTATGATGTCAAATATTAGCAAAACGGGATGATAGGACAATATAAATTTCATATAAAAGAGCCTATTTCCTATCTGACCATATTTGTGTATATGTGGGTGTATGTGATGCGATATTTGATAGGTTTGTGATGCCATTTGTTATGAATTTATGCGATGCCATTTGCAATGTGTCTGTAGTATGATGGGTGTATAACGTCGCTCATACGAGGGATGTGTGGTGATCAATGTTAGTCAAATGTGATGATGGGTGGGGCCAAATCTCATATAAAGAGCCAGTTTACTACCAGAACTTTCGTTAGTGTGTAGCATGGACCCGTGGATGGTATATGAATCCATATCAAGGCAAAAGGATCACGAGCTCTATTTCTTGCCGGGAAAAAAAACATTATGTTCTAAGATCTTATCCAAAGTACTGTGATATATCGATGCCAAAGTGGATAAAAGTTATCTGCATGGCATAAATCTAGTAGGGTATATGAGATCTTATATGAACCAGTATAATGCTAAATCTGATATGATGCCAGCATGAGCCTCCAAGGATCGGTAAAGTTATAGGCTAATGCCTTGAAAAGTCATTCTAGATTCATCCGCTTGCAAAAATTCTAGCAGAATAAGCTCCATATAACATGGAAGAGAAGTGACTAACTATGTACTAGCTTCTATGACAGAAACTGCTGCCTGACGGTTCCCAAGCTATCACTCGACACGGCAGAAAGTCGCTAGAGATTCCTCAAGGAAAAGATTCGGATCATTTCAATCATGGCGAGACTGGAGACGACTACATAAGCAACATACCTTTCCAAGTGAAATACATATTCTCTAGTTCTTAATTGATGTGTTGCATTGTCATGTGTATCAAGTATGAGGTATTTAAAGCATTGCTTATATTGAGTATATTGAGCATTGTCTTGCGGTATATTAACTGCACGTTTGCCTTCTTTTGGGGGAATTTAGAGATAGTAACAAAAGAGTCGGCTTGGTTTTTTCAATGGGTAGGTGCTCAGCTGGCATCCACGTGCTCTTTTGTTTCCGAATTTTGCTAGTAAGGAACAATGTGAAAACATCGTTGCATTGGCTAAGACACACTTGAAACCCTCAGCCCTTGCACTCCGGAAAGGTGAGACAGAAGAAAGTACCAAAGACACAAGAACAAGGTAATGGGTTGTGCTGCATGCATTTTGTTGTAATGTTTTGGTGAGAAGGGTAGAATGATGGAATCTTCCATGGTTTTCGTTTTTCGTTCCCAATTTTTTTTTCCAGCTCTGGTACATTCCTTACAGCGAAGCAGGATAAAACAGGAACTTTAGGCTGGGTTGAGGAAAAGATGGCAAGGGCTACAATGACGCCTGTCTCTCATGGCGAGGTGTATATAAATATAATTTTTGTTGGGACTATGCATACCTCGGTTGTGGCATTACCTTAGAAAATATTTGTCATATGTTTCTTGGTTTTGTGCACTGCATTCCAGGCGTTCAATGTGTTGCGGTATGAAATAGGTCAGAAGTACAATAGCCACTACGATTTCTTCAATCCAGATGAATATGGCCCTCAAAAGAGCCAAAGAGTAAGTGATAAAAATTCGCATTGAATTTTGCTCATTTTCCAGCTCTTTTTTTTTCTAATTTCTGGATATGCTTGAAACACACACCAATCATTTAAAACCTCTCTTGTGCAACTCAAATGCCTAAGTCCCCCACATCAGACCAAATGTTGAATGGATACAGAATAATTAGTCTTCTGCACTATCTCAGTGCTCAGAAACTCAATAGAAAATATAATATCTTCACGTAGTACATAATGTTTGTTTCCATAACTGCTTGCTGCAAGACATGAAACTTTTGGATTAATGTACAGATGGCATCTTTCCTTCTCTATCTCTCAGATGTGGAAGAAGGGGGAGAGACCATGTTTCCTTTCGAGGTAACGTTTTTTTTTTCTCCTTTTCTTTTCTCTAGTCGTGTTGAACTTTGGAGAGCATATTATGCTCCAAATATGTAAGGATTGTCACTTTGTTCCGATATTTTTGTAGAATTATCAAAATATGAACATCAACTATGACTACAAACAATGTATCGGCCTAAAGGTGAAGCCTCGGAGAGGCGATGCCCTTCTATTTTATTCGATGTTCAACAATGGATCTTTCGATAAGGTAAAACGATAACAAGAATGTATTCCAAGATATTTATGTGCCACGTTTCTTTTCGTTTATCTATAGACTTAACTCGTGGCAAAAGCCGCTATTTCTAATAAGTTGATCTGCTAGCCAGACATCTTTGCACGGTAGTTGCCCAGTTATCAGAGGCGAAAAGTGGGTTGCCACAAAGTGGATCAGGGATCAAGATCAATGGTGATCATCGGTGCGTGCTGCTATACATCACCTTGGGCTAGAAAGGGTACCTTGAACAGTATGTGGAACGTTATATATGCTCTACTAGACCTCTTTAAGCAATGATCTTGGCTCTAGAGTGTATGTCAATCGACGATGTCACCATTTTGAAAAGTTGGGAAAGCAAATTCGGGGGCAAGAGCTTTTCTAGAGGGAGATCAACCCAGTCTGAGAGGGTAAACATTGTAGAGGGAGATCAACCCAGTCTGGATTGCAATATTTTTGGTGTATGTATGGTTAACTGTTTGCGCGATACTGCTGGATCTAGTTGTGAAGGGTTTGTGGGAGAGAGACATAAGAGTATGTATTAGCAAAATTATGGTAGATTCTGCATTTTGGGCTGAGCTATTTATTGGGCACAAAAAGGGTTTACATCTTGGGATTACGAAGAAATTGTTGTTAAGTGGCTCTTGATAGAGCTTAAATTTCCTCGGCAATAGATCTGCTCAATCTGGGAGCCTCAAAAGCTTGCACCTATTCAAATCAAACTGGCTACAAATCTTCATACCTGAATTGGACCAGGCTGAATCAATATGTTGATAAGCCTGGGTTGATTGTCCTCAAATCGGAATATTGCCGATTCCTATCAATATAAGTCAGAGTTATGTAAATGCTTAATATATGGTTACAAAAGCATTTGATGACTGACCTCTGGTGAAGTATTGCCCCTGCTGAGAAATTTGGTTGCCCTTGGCTATTTGCTTTGATTCTGTCATCACACAAGTGATGAATTGTTCTTTGCTAATTAAATTAGATGGCTAGATTTGCTTATTTTCAAGCTTATTTTGATGTTTAGAAACTTGGTCTTCGCTCAGTTGGTCAAGAATATTCTTGGGCATGAATGTGTTAGTTTCTCAGAAATGTGACTCCAAATCTGATGGCATCTCACATTGACCTGTCATTCACTTTCACGTTGTTCCCAAAGTTTTTGCCATCTTCTTCTGTGTGATGTGTCGTCATGTATGACACACTTTGACCTGACAACCCATGTTCAAATCGAAAAATATGTCGTCTCTGAGAGTTGACAAAATTGCGTGATTCTTGACAAGACAATGAGATTTAGGGGAAGCTAACAAGGACAGTTACGAGTCTTTGAATAGATGTGCAAGACTTGTGTGAATATGTCATATTTGATCACAGAAGAATCCAACCGAAAGCCATGGATCTATCAATTATCCTTCTTCAGTTGAATCGTCCAAATTAACACATCTTGGCATGAGAGACATTCTGAAATCAAGCGAAAGCATTGATGTAGTGTAGGAACTTACAACCAGGTCTGTCTGTTTTGTTTACGATTCCCATGCCACTTGAAGGTTGTTGTTTCTTTCAAGTTAATAATGCCAGCATATATGTTGGATAAAATCGATGGAAAATATGCCGCTGGTCAAGTTTGGGAGCAGATTTGGTAGACCCCCTTGCAAGAAAACGATTCGTGCGATGAGATCAATCGATTGGTAATTCAAAGAGATGACGTGCACGATGGCGATGCATAGCTTTGAAAATCCTGGGGAGTTTAGTCATATTATATATATATATGTGTGTGTGTGTGTGTGTATGTGATTTGACCCAACAGAAGGGCCCTTATGCACTCGCATATGCATGCTAATAATCTATGGAAAGGAAAAGCCTTTTGTAATCTGTTTGTTTTCTATATTAGAGAGATCATCCGAGAGGAGTTCCTTCTTCTTCCTCCTCAGGAAATAAAACCTATAAGGTCATCTATGATCTGCAGGGCTCCCAAACCCAAAGGACGGTTTAGGGTTTACTGTAACCGTGTCTGATAGGGGGCCCTCCTCCCACCCACCATGGCTTGAGCAGACCTTCCCTCTTGAAAAAGTCAAAACCATGAGATGGAGGGAGGACCCAATTTTCCCAAATACAGCCCACCAAATAAAGGGGGGGTTGGAAAATCCAGAGAGGATGGGGAAAAAATCAAAGCATAAGAGCCTACCAATCTGTTTTGATGATGGATGGCAGTAGTAGGCAGGTGTTCCAGCCATGGCGGCAGAAGCACATCAAGGAATGGAAAGGCCTCAGGGATTAGGGCTGGGAGCGAGGTATTCTTATGGGGGGGCTAGGGTTAGGGTTTTGGATGACAGGAGGAGAGAGGCCTGCAAGGATCGGATGCGATGCGATGAGATGAGATAGATCTGAGGAGGAGGAGGAGGAGAAGGAGGAGATGGATGCCAAGCTCCGAGCTGCAGAGCTGCTGGTGCAGAAGCTGAGCAACGGCAGCGAGTCGGTGCGGCTGGAGGCGGTGGCCGAGATCCGGCTCTTCTCGAAATGGGACGATCGCAACCGGCTGGCGCTGGCGCAGGCGGGCGCCATCCCCATGCTCGTGCGCCTCATCGACGACGCCACGGAAGCCGAAGCAGGCCATGGGCATAGCCATGGGAACAGCAGCAGCGACAGGTACGGCGAGGAGGAGGAGGAGGAGGAGCGGGAGCAGCGGATGAAGCTCGCGGAGAAGGCGATGGTGGCGCTGCTCAACCTGTCGCTCCATGCGCGCAACAAGCGGGCGATGGTGGGCACGGAGGGGGCGCTGGACGCGATGGTGCGCGCGGTGGGGTGCGACGGGCTGAGCCACGAGGCGCGGGGCACGGGCGCCGCCGTGCTGCAAAGCCTCATGGAGGAGGAGGAGGAGGAGGAGTCGGAGGAAGGAGAGGAGGAGGAGGATGGGTCGTGGTCGAGGGCGATCGCGGTCGCGCTTCACCCGGGGTTTGCGAGATCGATGGTGAGCCTGCTCAGAGACGGCGGGGGCAAGGCGAAGGGCGACGCGCTGCGCGGCCTCTACCAGGCCATCACCAGAACTAGCAGCAGAAGCAGCAGAAGCAGGGCCATAGCCTCATCATCATCATCATCATCATCATCATCATCATCGGCGGCGGCGGCGGCGGCGCTTTGGGAGGAGCTGTCGAAGGCGGGCGCGCTCGGGCTGCTGCTGATGCTGGCGGCAAGCGGGCGGCCGAAGCTCGCGGAGGGCTGCTTCGCGCTGCTGGCGGAGGCGGCGCGGGCGGACGGGGGGGCGGCGGCGGAGGCGGCGCGGAACCCGGC
>JBBBWG010026355.1:0-10088 GCA_037176905.1 Azolla pinnata
TTCTTCCAAATTAAAATAAATATAGTTATTTCAAAATCATTCAAATTTTGCATGAATTTACATTTCTTTTGATTTCTCTGGCTATAACAAAATTACAGGATTTTTGGCCTCTTTTTTAATTCATATGATACCAGTATCAAAGTATTTTAATAAAACACCCAAAACCTGCTGATTTCTTGCGGAATTTCAGGGAATATTCCAAAAACTTCTTCTTTTACGCAATATTACCTGTTCTTCGCGCAATAATGTTATGCATTGCTGGAAATTTGCTACATGTTTGCTGCTAAGTGTTTGCTGCAAATTTGCCGCATGTATTGCTGCAAATTTGCCGCGTGTTTGCTTGATATTTGCCGCATGTTTGCTGGATATTTGCCGCGTGTTTGCTGCAAATTTGCCGCATGTTTGCTGGATCTTTACTGCATGTATTGCTGCAAATTTGCCGCGTGTTTGCTGCAGATTTGTCGCTTGTTTGTTGGATATTTGTTGCATGTATTGCTGCAAATTTGTCGCGTGTTTGCTGCAATTTTGCCGCGTGTTTGCATCGATTTATCTTGAGTGCGGTATTGATCGTTAATTAGTGATTTAAAAATAAAAATATTTATAATTAGAACTAAATTTTGAAAAACCCAAATTGTGGATCTGAAATTATATTTAACCAAATATATTACATTTAGTAACAATACAAGGTTAATATTACAAGTTGAAAATTACAATACAAGTTAATACTATACAAGCTGAACCAAAAAAAAATCTAAGAGAAAGGGCCAGATTCACTAAGGTTATTATCATCATAGATATCTAACCCTAGTGTATGATGACCAGAACCTCGGTCGATGTGGGTCGCCCCGGTGTTAGCTGGCAATGATGCAGCGCTTTGCTCTGGGTTCTGCTCGAGTTCCCGAGCATCTAGTAAATCTTCGGTTGCGCCCTCCAACTTGGCATTGTCGCCTGGCACTTCCAGCTGTATGCCCAAGCCTAGAATCAGCTGGTCGTCCGTGATCACTCCCGACTTCTTAAATATATCCAGGACTCTCGTCATGGATGTAATTGCTGATACTCCTCATCCGGATACGGCCAACGACCAACGAGCTCCATCTATACAGAAACATTGATCGTTTTTAATAAGGGTTACAATTAATTAATATTATATTAATTAAGTAGCAGGGGTTTCCCGACCAGCTCGATCGCTGTTAGTAGCAACGACGTGTGCGTTGCCATCGACAGCATCATCGCCTCCGTAACACCCACGGCGTCCACATCCACATCCACGTCCTGAACTATGGGAGGTCAGGCTCGCACGTGGAGATGTGCCGGGGGTCTGACTAGAAGCGGGGCTCGCTCGTGACAATGAGTTCGAGGCTGATCCAGGGGACGTGAGGTGCGGGCTGGAACCGGTCCTAGGTCGAGTGAGAGGGGGAGGCATAGCTGGACTCCCTGCAATGGAGTCCGTGGATAGGCAACGGTGCCACTGCACGTCGTGTCGCACGACAGCATGAGGGTTGTCTCGTGGGGTGGGCCCACCTAGCGGCGTGCTCCCAGCTGTCTGGGGTGTGGTGATACCAGGAGTGGCAGCCAAGCTAGCACCAATGAGTCAGGCCGACCCCTCACTGATGGGACCGAGGTGGGCACAATGCCATATATGGTCTCATCTCCTCTGGTGGGGGCATGCCACCAAAGTGCTCGGTCATCCGATGTTGCCATTCTCTCATGGCAGCATGATAACTCCGCCACTCAACCTCCAAGGTAAGTGGAATCGGCGATCTATCAGCCATCTATCAAACATTGAAAATTAGGGTTTACGGTATAGGGTTTTTAGCATTCATGTAACTTAGGCTTTAGGGTTTAGCAATTGCTAAAATTTAGGGTTCAGCCAATTCAGGTTTTCCGCGATTTAGGGTTTTCGGCCAGTTTAGGGTTTCGACCAGTTTAGGGTTTCGGCCAGTTTAGGGTTTCGGCCAATATAGGGTTTTCATGAATATAAGGGTTTAGGGTTTCCGCGAGATAGGCTTTTCAGCTAATTTAGGGTTTCGGCTAGTTTACAGTTTCGGCCAGTCTAGGGTTTAGGGTGGTTTAGGGTTTCGGCCAGTTTAAGGTTTAGGATTATTTAGGGTTTAGGGTCTTTGGCCAGTTTAGGGTTCCGGTCAATTTAGGGTTTTGGACAACTTAGGGTTTAGGGTTGTTTAGGGTTTCGGCCAGGTTAGGGTTGAGAGTTATTTAGGGTTTAAGGTTTTCGGCCAGTTTAGGGTTTCAGCCACTTTAGGGTTTCGGCCAGTTTAGGATTTTCGTAAAATTAAGGTTTTAGGGTTTCACGAAAACCCTAAACCGGTTTTCGGGTAGTTTAGGGTTTCGTCCAGTTCATTGGTTTACTGTTTCCGCAATATTAAGTTTTCAACCAAATTAGGGTTATTTCCCCAAATAACCTTAAATGTCACTAATTGCCGTCAAATCATGTAATTTCACGCCAGTTTAGGGTTTCGGCCAATTTAGGGTTTCAACCAAATTAGGGTTATTTCCCCAAATAAACCTAAACGTCACTAATTGTCGTCAAATCATGTAATTTCACGCCTTGTTTCACTAATTTAACGTCAAATTATCCTAGGATTTCCACCCAAATTTTACCCACATTTTCCCCAAATTCTCCCCAAATTCTCCCCAAATTTCACGCCTCGTTTCACAAATTTAACATCAAATTATTGTAGGGTTTCAGCCTATTTAGGGTTTCAGCCAATTTAGGGTTTCAACCAAATTAGGGTTATTTCCCCAAATAACCCTAACCGACACTAATTGCCGTCAAATCATGTAATTTCAGGCCAGTTTAGGGTTTCGGCCAGTTTAGGGTTTCGGCCAATTTAGGGTTTCAATCAAATTTGGGTTATTTCCCCAAATAAATCTAAACGTCACGAGTTGCCGTCAAATCATGTAATTTCATGCCTTGTTTCACTAATTGAATGTCAAATTATCCTAGGGTTTCCGCCCAAATTTTACCCACATTTTCCCCAAATTTTACCCACATTTTCCACAAATTTTCCCCAAATTCTCCCCAATTTTCACACCTCGTTTCACAAATTTAACATCAAATTATTGTAGGGTTTCCGCCCAAGATTTCCCCAAAATTTCCCCAAATGTCCCCCAAATTCTCCGCAATTTTCCCCAAATTTTCCCCAAATTTTCCCCATAATTTTCCCCAAATTTTCCCCAAATTCTGCCCAATCCACCGTAATTGTCGCCAGTTTAGGGTTTCGGCTAATTTAGGGTTTCAACCAAATTAGGGTAATTTCCCCAAATAACCCTAAACGTCACTAATTGCCATCAAATCATGTAATTTCAACCTCGTTTCACTAATTTAAGGTCAAATTATCCTGGGATTTCCGCCCAAATTTTACCCACATTTTCCCCGAATTTTCCCCAAATTCTCCCCAATTCTCACGCCTCCTTTCGCGAATTTAACGTCAAATTATGGTAGGGTTTCTGCCCAAAATTTCCCCAACATTTCCCCAAAATTCTTCCAAATTTTCCCCAATTTTCCCCAAATTTTCCCCACATTTTCCCCATAATTTTCCCCATAATTTTCCCCAAATTTTCCTCATAATTTTCCCCCAATTTCCCCAATTTTCCCCCATAATTTTCCCCAAATTTTCCCCAATTTCTCCCCAAATCCACACTAATTGTCGTCAAATGACGAAATTTCACATCGAATTTCACTAATGCATCGTCAAATATCTCTAATTAAGCGGACATCTAAATATTCCAAGCCAAATTTCACTAATTAGGGTTTATTTAACTAATTACAACAAATTAGAGTAACTTCAACGCCAAATCTGCTTTCTTGTCATTAATTACTCTGAGCTGTAGGAGCAGGAGGAGGAGGTCTACCTAGAGCAGCTACAAGCGGAAGCACGAGCATGAGGTTTTGAGCTGGGTTTTTCTGTTAGAGTAGGAAGAGCAGCTACATGCGGTTTATAGCCGGAGGAGCAGCAGCAAGGCCAGCAGTAGCAACAACGCCAAAAGAAGTAGCAAGGTCATTAGCAGAGGCAGAGGTGAGCAGGAGCACCGAGGTGAGCAGAGGCAGAGCTGAGCAGAAGGATTCAGGGTTAAAGCTCGAGCGAAAGAGACAGAGTAAGAGCAGGAGCGAAAGAGAAGGAGCAAAAAGATCAAGGCTCGGGTTTTAAAAGACCCCTCTCTACTGTTCGTCATAACTACGATATTACCGCGCCATTGCCGCGCAGTAGCCGCGCATTAACCGCGACATTACCACGACGTTACTGCAACATTGCCGCGACATTGCCTCGACATTGCCGCGACATTACCGTGCCTATATCCGCGAAGTTGCCTCTGTTTTGCCACGAGTGTTTCCACAAATTAGTCATGCAGTAACCGCTCAATTGCTGCAAAGAATACAAGATTCTTCAATGGATGGCGATCCACACCATAGCAGTTCAGAGTCATCGTCTACCGATGCCGAGGTGTTGTGCAGGACACACATCGGCCAATGGGGAGTTCGGCCCATTCGATGTAGGTGTGACCGATACAGGAAAATATTTAGGCGAGCTCATCGTGTAGTGCACGATCATGTATGGAAATGGGGCCGTTGGAATCCTGAAGAGTCACCCCATGATGTTCCGCATTACATTGTCGCACCGCAGTTGTTACGTGACTACTACAAGCAGGCTTGGGCAAAGGCTAAAGAAGAAGAGGCACCTGTACGACAACGTATTAATGAAGCAGTGGATGATCTAGAGGGTTTCCTGGTGCAAGAACAAGATTCCAATCAGCAAATGGAGTATATGATTGAAAATCTACATCGGCCAGCACGTCGGTAGGGTTCTAGACGTCAAGTAAGGGAAGGCCCGACTTCCGATTTTTAAACGTTACTATAGGCTGCTAGAACACCGATTTACGATGTAGCTACATTCTCAGTGCTTCGGGCAGCAATGTAGATCATGAATCTCCAAACATCCTATGGATGGAGTAATGCATCGGTGGATGCATTGCTAAGTCTCATGGGGAAGATCTTGACGCAGCCCCATCTTCTTCCAGCTACACGCGAAGAGGCAAGGAAGCAGATGATCACATTGCATGGGCTCGACTACGTGAGAATCCATGCATGTATCAACAACTGTGTGCTATTCTGAGGTGAATTAGCAGATCTGTTTGAATGCCAGATATCAATGAGACGTATCATTGCTCCAAGTTCCTCGCTAGGTTAGCCTTAAACTTTATTGTTTACAAATTTTCTTTCATGTTTGCCACTAAAATGCAACAATATTGTAGTGATTTTGGTACTAGTTTGCTGCTTTTTTGCACCAAATTTGCCGCGAATTTGCTGCAACAATCCTAATTTGCAACCTAATCCCTTCCCCTTTGCAAAAAATAGGTACTTGGACACTTCCTAGTTATTCCGAGACTTCGTACGATATTTCAATGTCGATCCACCGCATCATTGATGGATTGGCATGTAACACATCGAAGCCAAGATGACAAGTGGAGAATACCCGCCGACTCCCCGGCGTGGCAACATATCGATAGTACTTGGCCTGAGTTTGGAGATGAACCGCGCTACTTGAGGCTGGGATTAGGGACAAACAGAGTGAACCCATTTGGACTTTGACGTAGCTCATACAATGTTTGTCCAGTTGTGCTAGTCAATTACAACCTACCTCCAAACATGGCGATCAAGAAGGGTGATATTATGTTAACGTTCCTCATCCCTGGGAAGTACTAGGCCACAAATATGCATGTGTACCTGACACCACTGGTGAAAGAGCTGCAAATATTATGGCAAGGGGTTCTAGTAGAAGACACGCTAAGTCCCATCCCAATCGCCTATTCAACCTTTCGAGCAATTCTAATGTGGACAATGCATGACTTCCCAGGGTTAGGGCAATGTTCAGGTTAAACCTTAAATCCAAAACCGATTTAGATCTCTTCTCTGTACAATTAACGACATTTCGTAATTACTCTAACACAAGTCATTTTCAACTCACAAGTTTATCGACCTCAAGGTACACCATCCCTCGTGTCTACACGACCGCCTCACCTCAAATGAGTAATTTATTGAAATCACGGTAAATTTCTTCCACCCATGCATCAATGCTATCAACCAGCTAAAAACGGAAAAACGCGAAGATGTGTCAGTATTAAAGAGTGCAAGGAGATGTGAGCGCAAGATAATGGAGAAAATGTGCTAGGGATGTCCAGGCAAGAGCGTTTAATTAGATTATGTCATTTATTGCTCGTTTGTTGCAAGTTTGCAGCAAGTTTGCCGCAATTTTGCTGCAATTTTGCAACAAAGTTGCAGCAATGTTACCTCGAGTTTGCTGCTAATTTGCCACATGTTTGCAGCAACTTTGCCGAATGTTTGCAGCAACTTAGCTGCGTGCTTGCTGCAAGTTTGTCGCGAGTTTTGCAGCAACTTTGCACCATGTTTGCAGCAACTTTGTTGAATGTTTGATGCAAGTTTGTCACGTGTTTGCAGCAAGTTTGTCACCCTAAACCCTAACCAGTATCTTTGTGTGATGTGTGCAGGTTGTCAATATTTTTCGAGTTACTGTACTAGGAGGACCTCAAAATCAACCACTTATTATACCTAATGCACATCTTCAAGAATGTGGCAATGACGGTGTGGGAGCACCTGATGGGTATCCGAGACTCATTGGCTATTCGGATGGATTTACAATGTTGCGGGAAGATGCCCAATGCGTGGCCGGTGGAGCGCAAAAATGGACAAGTGATATTACCGAGGGCTTCGTGGACCTTGAGAAGATCAGAAACGCGAGATGTAAAGGAGATGATCACCACGGTTAGAACCCCAATCGGGTATATTCGATGTTTGAGAGAGGTGTTCTCCAAACAAAGACACAAAGGGGTGGAGCAACTCGCGGGTTTGAAGTCCCATGATTGGCATAAGATGTTACAGGTACGTAATTGGATATGTAGTTGCAGTTCTCTTGAGATTTTTGATCGGTTCAGATTTGATAACTCAACTACTAATATTTGACAATTTCTATTTTTTCGATAGTTGATTTTGCTGATTAGCATCTTGAGAATAGCTTCTGAATCTCTCCGACAATGTTTATACAAGCTGGGCGCGCTCGTCCGGTTTGTAAGCGCGAAAGAGGTGGACCCAACAAGTCTAGAGACTGCCCAAGTACAAGCAGTAGAGGCAATTTGTCTTCTGGAGGATACCTTTCCGCGATCCATTCTAACTAGTCAGGTGCATTTGCTAGTTCACATTATCCAGGATATGGTGATATGCAGCCCAATCTCCAGCAGATGGATGTTTTTCTTGGAGCGTTTCATGAAAACGTTGAAGGATTTTGTGAGACAGAATGTGGGGCCAGAAGGTAGCATGAGCGAAGGGTGGTTGATCCAGGAAGGCATAGTGTTCATCTCGCAGTATCTACACCAAGCAGATTCATCGCTGCCATGTTCACGCAGATGGACGTGAGAGAAGAACATGGTCCGACCGTCGTTCCACAAGGGATGGGCCACACTGTCAATTTAGGGCGCGAGCTTCGTGCGAAGATGAACAGGTTCTGTATCCTGAACACGCAGGTTATGTGACCTTGGGTGGACAGGTACAATGCAGTCCGGGTTTCTATCGAGAGTGAGCGTGCCCAGATCCCACGTGAGGTTGGTAAACGTGCACCACCACTGAGCCACATCATTGAGTTTCCGCCGTCAATCACAACTGAATGGGTGTTGTCACGGCCGGAGCTCATCGAGAACGATTGACTTGGAAGACACGAACACAACCAGAAGAAAACCAGATAAGAACAAGAAGACAAGATTCGTATTACTAGGAGATTTGGAGTACAAGGCGCCGAAGACTGGCGTTGAACCGGAATGGTTCAATATTGAGACCAGCTCAGTATTTATACTGTTTCAGGCTTCATGCATGCTCGCCACGTGGCTTGCATGGATGAATGCCACGTGGCTTGCAATGCATGAATGCCACGTAGTGGCTCAGACGACCTGCGATGTCAACAAACGTCGCAAGTCGTTTTTAACGTTAATATGATAATTATTTAACATATTATCAAGTACTAAAATATAATATTTATTGATTGAAGTAAGGAAGTATGATGGATAAGACTTGAGCCTATATAGCTATAGATCAAAGGTTCAATTTCACATATAAGCCTTTTTTACTGGTACTCATGATATTATCTCCCTCCTTTGACGACGAGTTCCACGAGTCGCAACACAAGTGGAAGGACCTGGCTTATTAGGATAAGCTCGATGGAATTCCTCTAAGAGTTGAGGAGCATTGGCAACATTCTTCATAGGTTCGAACATGCGATCATTAGGCGTGTATCCAAGCCAGTCCACAAGATAGTATAACTTATTGCACATGATTTTTGAATCCAAAATAGATTGAACTTCATATTTTGGTCCTTCTGCAAGGTAGACTGGAGGTGGCGGCGGAATTACTCGATGTGGAATAGATGTAGATGTTCAAGGTTCTAGTAATGAGACATGGAACACTGGATGAAGATTCATATCTGGAGGTAGCTGTAGTCGAAAAGCAACACCATTGATTTTGTGAGATATCATAAAAGGACCAAGGCGTTGGTAGTCTAATTTGTCACAAGGTCCGGTAGTCTTCACATAGCGTCGTAACAACCATACGCGATGCCCAATTCGGAACTTAGGTTCAACCTTAGAGCCAGAGTCCAAACGATGTCGATCTACTGCTTTTTTGTATGCGGCCTGAGCATGACGCAAATGGTCAGAAAGATTGGCTTGAATGTCCTTCAGTTGCAATAAACGCTCATGAACAGTAGGGTTGTTAGAAATATCTGAATGTTCAAGCATCATCCAATGAGGATGATATTCAATGTTTGCAAAGAATGTACTATATCCTGTATAAGAATGAATAGAATTGTCATAAGAAAATTCCGCCATATACAAAAAATCAACCCAATCATCTTGTTGATAATTGATGAAGCATCAAGGATATTGCTCTAACATTTGGTTTGTTCGTTCACTTTGACCATCAGTTTGAGGGTGATAACTCGAGGAAAGTTTAGGGGATATTTTGAGGATCTCAAGCATGTGTTTCCAAAACTTTGAGATGAAATGAGGTCCTCGATCACTAATAATATCATTTGGAAGGCCATGATGTTTGAATACTTCTCGCATAACCATATTTATTGTGTCCTGACTAGTAAAAGTCTTCACACAAGGAAGAAAATGTGGCATTTTGGTTGTCAGGGACAAGCGAATAGCATAAGAATACTATATGGCTCAAGCGAGTACGATAATAAGAGAGGTTACTGGAGTGAAAAGGGAGAGCGAATGATACGTGGATAATGGTTGAAATTATATTAATGATCAGCTGGAGTACAGAGAAGGCTAAGGGGTGCGCTACGAAGGTGTTGAACTAGGATGGTTCATCAAGGGAAGAGGGGCTCATTTTATAGGTCCTCTAGTGACCTGCATGTAGCTTCTAATGGCATGCATGTACATGCCACATGGCCAGCATTCATCTGCATGGTGCGCCACGTGGCCACACGCCACGTGGCGAACATTCACCTAAATTTCATGCACATATACATACTACTTGTTTAAGAACATTACAATATTATCATATACATGATATATCGTATTGAATAAGGTTTCTCTATCTGCTGGCCGAGGTCCTTGGTTCGATTATTGGTAGTATATCACGTTGTCATGACACCATCCCCCTCCGAAGACGACGAGTAGAGCGAGTCGATGTTAGTTGAGTTGCTGGACCTGGCTTATGTGGATATTGTTGATGGAATGCATGGACAAGAGCTTGGGCATTAAGTAAATGGTCAGGTGGCTCCCAAGTTCGATCACTAGGACCATACCCTAGCCAATCCACCAAGTAATATAGCTTACCATGACTAAAATTTGAATCAAGAATAGTTTCAACTTCATACTCAGGGCCGTCTAGAAGCTGTACCGGCGGTGGAGGTGGTCAAACACGATTGGGAATAGCACTGGTAATACATGGCTCTAAAAGAGAGCAATGGAATACGGGATGCAGTCGTAGATGCGGAGGAAGATCAAGTTGATAAGCCACATCATTAATTTGAGCAGATATCACAAAAGGGCCC
>JBBBWG010026356.1:0-10086 GCA_037176905.1 Azolla pinnata
CACTAAGTGTAGATGGGCTAAAAAACCTCACAATATTTTGAGTTGTTGCAGTTTGCTGAAGTCGCTGGGCAAGCTTCCTCTAAGAGCATTTTGATCCAAGTACCTGCATGGAACTAATGCATGTTGTGATGGGCAGGCACAAAAAAAATATAAATCTTTGTAGAGGATATGTCATTGAATGTTGAACAAATTGTATAAATTACTGATTTGAAGCGACTTGATTACATTTCAGAAATCCGGTCGAGGTTCTTGATGTTCTCTGGAAATGTTCCGTTGAGGCCGTAGTTGGATAGATATCTACATTTGCATGCATGCAAAGGGTTTTAATTTTGCACAACTAATTTGTTGATTAGCTGGCCCTGATCATCATACTTAGCATGACTAGCGAGCAATTAAGCTGGGCACAATCAATAACCAAACCCCGAGTGAAATATCGAGAGTACACAAACATGTGGAATAATAATTGATGGAATTATAATCGACACCAGATGATTTATAATGTCTGTGGACGCAAGACGTCATCAATCAAATTATGATAGGGAAACTTACATAGCTGTGACCTTGGGTCTGGTCAGATTGGTGTTGCTGCATTTGATCCATGGGTAGCTGTAGTTCAACGGCAGGCATGGGTCCCCGACAAGGCTGGGGAGCTTACCCAGCGCACCGATGTCTTCTATAGCCACAACTGGCAGGCAAATTTGATGCAAGAGGTTAAGATTGGTTAGAGAAGAAATTTATTACAAAGATATGCAACATATTCTTGGCACTATTAATGATTTATCTTTGTTTTTCAATGTTTATACTTTGGATGATTTGGGGCACATATTATATCTTTTGTCTCATGGGCCAATTACCGTATTAGAAGACGTTAATATCTCATTCCTTCTTTCTCTCTTTCTTTCTTTCTACTGCATTAAATATGATCTCCAGTAAATAATTAGTTTTAAGCATCTAGTCGGAGATCCGCCCTTATAATATTACCATCAGTGGAATCCGTCGTCGTGAGAATGGGACTGTCAACGACCTGCAAGATCTCGGCCGCGGAGATGGCGGCGCTCACAGACGAGTTCGGCAGGGTGATGAGCACGATGTTGATATCCCCGCTGTAAGCTGCCGGCTGAAAGGACGAGGGCGTTGGAAACGGAGCGCTGCGGAGCTCTAGCAGCTTGTACGCCCCGACGCTATCGAAGATGTCCACCGTCTGAACAGGGATCAGCGACGAGCCGCCGACGGTGACCGACGCGTTGAACACGCGCTTGCCAGAGACGTTCACAGATTGCTTGTTGATCTCGCAGAAGATGAGCTACACGTAGTACCTGTTGTAACAATCAGGATTTAGGAATATGCTTAAGCAAGATAGACAGATGAGAGTAACAAAGTGAGGGTAAGTCATGAAAACACACAATGAACTTAACACAGTGCATATTGCGAGATGAATTGATCTGGGTACAAGGTGGACAACTTGTAGCCAAAGTACTATAATACAAGTCGAATATCAAGAGACTAGAATGTTAACAGACTATAGAATAAGTCTAATAGTCCTACGAATACTAATTATTATTTAGAATGCAAATAATTCCTCGAATCGTACGAATAGTTGCTGTAGTACTATAATTTATGTGTGAACCTTATAGTTCTAACAGTACCGGCACGGCTGCCCCGAGGCAACGGCCGCCCTAGCAGTGAGCGGCGCCGTCGACGCGCTGGCTGTGACGGTGTAGTTGAAGGGCTTCGATGCAACAGTCGTCTTGACGACAGATTGCGGCGGGCTGTCTCCGGCGTAGTCGCCTAAGTCTACTGCATCCACAGGTGCAGCCTGGAACAGACTGTCGGGGTTGGGGGTGGATGTATACCAAACCCGGTCGTATTTATCGTCTCGAGCCCTGCGCCAAAGATGAATCTGATCCATTCACCCCTCCCATCTCACGCACGCTCGCGGCTATAATTGAGCTACCACCCGACGTTTTTTTAACGATTATTGCTCTTTACCATTAAGTCCTTCGCATGATTGGCTACACATCTCACTGTTGTATGTTTTCGTTTTTTTCAATTTTTTGTACTTTGGATGATCGTGCACACATTCCCCTGTTGTACCTTTTGTCTCATGGGCCAATTTAGATCTTACAAGAGACGTTACTATATCTTTCTTTCTTGCTTGCTTTCTTGCTACAAGAGGTACGGTCGATGATTCATGACACATATAATGATGATCGATTACCTGGGGATCAAGGGATTGGTGCTCGATGGCGACACCCCGAAGTCCTGCCGGTTTACCAGCCTCACCGGCTTGCCCGTGACCTTGACGAGCGAAACGAGCGTGAGTGCGTCGCTGCTGCCGAGTGAGCGCAGCTCGAGCGAGTTGATGAAGGGCACGTCGCTCGTGGCCGAAGCGGCCGACAAGCAAACCTTGAGGGACGAGCTCTGCGCGCGCACGTACATCTCCTCGATCCACGCGTCGCTCTGCGGGAGCGTGATCACAATCTCCTGCACCACGTAGGTGTCGACGATGACGCTGAAGCGCACGACGCCGTCGCGCAGCGTCTTGTATGGCAGCGTCGCCGCGCCGCCCGACCAGAACACGGCCCGCACCAGGTAGTAGCTTCCGTCGCTCACCTGCAACGAGTAGCAGAACTTGGTGGCGTTCATCGCCCTCGTTGGGAAATAGCGCATCGTCAACAGATACGTCGACACGGCTGACGTCAGGCCCGTCACGTTGCTCGTGCTCGACACCGCCTCGATGCCCGGCCATTTCAGCCCATCGGGCGTCCACGTGATCCCCGACCCATCAGGATCCTGATACTTGCTGCTCTGCGACGAGCCGCAGTCGTAACTCACATCGTACTCTGCTCCATCGATAGAATTGTCAAGATACGCTATCAAAATTAGTGACTTGATGAATGAATTCGATTATAGTGTATTTCAACAGAATCATCGAAAACACACTATGATCTTAATTAGAATTCGGACGAAACTGCCTGAATTTGTCTGAAAGTAAGAATCTGTCTAATTTATAATTCGACAAAAATTCACTCTATAATAGAGAATTGGAACGAAACTTCTCCAAATCATACTGTTACGAAACTTCTCCAAATCATACTGCTACGAAACTTCTCCAATTCATCAGCGGACTGGTACTATATAGAAACGTTAGTTGTAATTAGTACACAATCTTAACCGATCATCTTCGTCAACCGACTACGACTATATTATACCATTGATTGTGATTAGTACGCAATTTTAACCGAGCATCTTCATCAGCCGACTACTACTAGTACACAATCTTAGCCGAGCATCTTCATCAGCCGACTACTACTACATTATAACATTAATCGTAATCAGGACACAACCTTAAGGGATCATATTTATCAGCAGACTTCTGCTATATCCTAACATTAAGCATAATTAAGCATGCCGATTAACCTAAGGATTAAAATCGCATGATGATCCAGTCATATGGACAGTTGATTATACCCACCGTTGGTGGCCGATTGCGCCGCAGTCAATATCGCTGCGTGGATCACAGCACCCAAGCACAAAATGGCTGCTGTGAGGTACATCGGAGTGGAGCACATAGTGTCAGAATATAACAGGCCGGTGCAGATTCAGACCATCCACTGACATTAATTATGGGCGAAGGAGGTTTAATCGGGATGGATCAGTGAATTCTGCGAAGCATGATACAGAAACCTGTATAATTGTTTCTTGTACCGTGCTGTGATGATCTGAAGCAGATCTGATCCGATCCCGTTACAAATACACAGAAATTTAATGTATTGTTTCGTTGACTCCTGAACGTCCCCTCCAGAAATGGCTGGCAGAATAAACACCTCATTTCATCCATAAATTATTAGTCAGCACCAACCTCGATATTGCTCGACAGTTTTTCAACTTTGTTGATTGTAATTCTATTGTCAGAAACTGTAATGCGCCAGATCTTCCGCGAGCACTGGCTGAAGTTGATCATGAGTGCATTGATCATGACTATATATAGTAGGGTTCCAAGGAAGTACTAATATTGTCTGTTCATCTCCGGCTTACATACCATTCGATCCTGCCGTAAACAATTTCGTAGATTGCAATGAACTCGCATATTGTATGGTTTGCAATATCCATATAATCACTGGCAGCTTGCGCACGCTCGAGCAATATGCTCTAATTATTACTTTAAATTAATCACCGGCATATTGCATAGTTTTCGGGTCAAACACGGATCATCGCTACCACAATATCATGCAGGCGCATCTCATGAGCATTAAATTAGTACTCAGCAGCCCTCCTACTTCCATATTTATCCACGTCGCAATTCCCTGGTTGGATCATAGGCTTAGAGTAGTTTCCGGGTCAAACACGGATCATCGCTACCACAATATCATGCAGGCGCATCTCATGAGCATTAAGCTAGTACTCAGCAGCCCTCCTTCCATATTTATCCACGTCGCAATTCCCTGGTTGGATCATAAGCTTATAACATCGAAGAATATATCGGCTCGGATTTTATGTGCCGGAGCAATATGTTTGCTGCTACGAGCTATGGATCTATCAGCGGATCAGCGCAGCATTACTATCGATTTGACAATCTGGAATGCGGCACACTTATACCGAGCGCCCTTTGAATATGAGCCAGGTACCTGCCAGAGGAGTTTAATTATATCACCAGCGTAATATTCCTTCCGCATGCAGTTTGTAAGGATCGTACTTATATGTTACCTAGCGTATCATGTACTGATTATATGATCTACGCCAAGCATCAGATTTGATCGAACTGTTACCGAATTCAATCCTCTACTGCAATATACATTGTTAGCATTCCGTTGATTTGCAGGCTTATGAGAACAGCTTATCACAATTGCTGGCATGAGCATATTTACACCTCATTTGGTAGAGGCTCATGCCCATATATAAATTCCATTACCTGATCATATCACTACAAGATCATATTGTGCGCACCACTAGATTCCTTGCACTTTGACCTTTCTAAGGGTACCATTATTACGGGCTCCAATTTTATTTCCTATTCCTCATTGATATTATTATATGCCTATCGCCCCCTGAATTAGCACCAGCTTGATCTTTTTTTCGCACGTTAACAATCTTCAAAAAACATGTGTAGAGCAATTTGAAGCTAAGAAAGGAAAGGTCAAAGAATTAAAGACAGAAATAACCTGTAAAGGCCAACATACGCAGACATTTTAATATGCAGAAACCTAACTCCTTGTTACCCTCAAGTATGTGTGGTGTGATTTTGTCGGGGAGTTCGACCTTCTCATATTAAGCGATCTATGTCAAAGGGATCTAGTCCGGGAACCCATTGACCGCTGCGAGGATAACTACAATTTGTCATTCGATAGGGATCAAGGGATATTAGAATGATTTAAGTACAGATTGAATTAGTTTAAAATTAATGGCCTCCTGCTAAGAAACCTAAGGTTGAATTAGTTTATTTAAATGTCCTGCAAATACAAGAAGGTTATATATGGTACACTACATTCTTTGAAGAAAAGACTGTATTATGACCAGTTTTATGTCTAGTTAAGTCTCACCACAAGGTATCCTTCTCTAACCGCAACCATAAATGTGAAAATTGCTTCGTTTACATAATTTTTTTGGTATAATTATTGCTTAAATAGAAATTAGCTTCAACTTTTTTTTAGAGACGGATCAGAGGATAACATACACGACATATTCATGTCAAATAGAAACAAAGACCATATAGATTCGTCGATTTCTTCTACTTGGTTATAAGATTCAGCAACGCTTTTCTCTTGCTCAATCTAGTAAAGAACATCCCCAGAAATTGTATATAAGATATTGTGATTGCCCCTCATCTCTAATTCATCTGTATTACTGTCTGAACCTCAACTATTGAACTAAAGTCTTTCGGCATTAGCTAGCATGGGTGAAATTAGCAAATCCGTCAGTCGAACAAATCCAGGTCCTCATTAATCGTCGACTTGGATTTGTTCGACTGACGGATTTGCTATGAAACATAATAAGAGTACATGGTAAATATCCACTTTGTGATCACAGCTTTGATCTAACCCTAGCTGCCAAGCACTCGATGATGGTGCATTACTCTTTCTACATTTCTTCATTTGGATTCTTCAATGCTCAGTCCACTCGACACGTCCATGATGATGCCATTGCTCTTGATCATGACTTGATCTTTCCCTAGGCCCGTCCTTCATCTTCATTGTTAAGCGACAATATAACCTATCTACGATTCCATGTCTGACGTAGTCTTTAGCCATATTCATGGTCGACCAAAGTGTTATTGGGCACAAATTAGCTTAAGATATAATAATAGCACGTGAAGATTACAAATGTATTCGTCATGGTTGCGAATCACGATATTCATTAGCATACGGAAGCATGAATTTTATCGGTCCTCAATTTACTCATGACCGGTCATGAGCTGGGCCACTTAGCGCCGCCGCAGGGAGCTGCTGCTGTTGCTGTGCGATTCGGCTGCCTAATATCATTACTTGCAGAGCTGCTATAATTATCCTGCCGATGTTGTATAAGTTGCAGCTGAGATCACGCGATAATATTGCAGCATCATGGTGATCAGCTGCGCCCATCAGTCGATTGATGCACAGCTTATATTGTTATGCCGACAGGATCAGATCAGTGGCCAGCTGAATTAGTGGTCGATCAGAGCCCCCGGATTAATGGAAACCCACAAATGATCCCATTCGGATTATTAATGAGCTCCTGTATTATGTAATTAGCTATGTATGTATGATGATCAGTACTAACTATTACCGGGCTAACGTTAAATGGCTGAGATCTGTGGTGATTAGAGCTCTTGTTTAGTTAATTGCCGGCTGATCTGTGATCATTTTCCACCCTGAGTACTGCCTCTAGGGATGCTTCTTTGAAAAAGCCCATCGATTTCAATAACACATTATTGGTCTTTTGATATGGACTACAGTTCTTCTTGCTCCCAAGCCAGAATGTCAGATCAGTTAGTTTTTGCTAATTACAATTTCCAGCTTTGCAAAGAATTTCCGCTCTTACAAATCCCATGCGCCAAACCAAATTATTCTGATGATCTCATTATATATACTAGAGCTGAGACGGGGATTATCCATCGATTAGCTGCAAGCAGCTGGCCGTGATTAATCACCTGAAATCGCCGGATTCTTCCCTAATTGTGTTGCCGGCGAGAGTATTAGGGCGCCTAATCACGATGCTCCAGCTGCTGCCAATCGAATAATTCTACGTGCAATCAACCAGTTTAATCCACATCCATGTGATGATCCTGCAACGATCCCCAGGCTGTATTTTGTCGTAATATTATTGTTCTACATCCTAAGTGCTCCTTGCTTTCGATCGAGGCCAAGAATGTCTTACAGGAAATTAGATTTAGGTTGAAAGGACATTAATTGCGCAATGTTGTCGTTTGTTTTCGTTGTTTTTTTTTTCATATTTTGTACTTTGGATGATTGGGTATACATCCCACTGTTGTATCTTTTGTATCACAGGACGAGCCAAATGCTATATCAATCAGATTCTAACATTTCACTAATTTCTACAAAGAAACTAAGAAGTCCTAGAGACACTTCCATCTTGTTTTTCTATTTTTAGCATTAGCTTATTTCTCACTATCTTGTTTTTCTATTTTTATGCATTATAAGTAGAGATCATATCACATCTAAGTAGTAAGATACTTCCATTTGGTAGTCGAGTGAGAAGGTTACCAAATATCCCACGTCGAATCGGCATCCTCGTTTACATAATCGTACTAAACCAACACTTTAAGTATTTCAGAACCACAGTTCCAGGGTCACGCAAAGTGTGGTGCCCAAAATTAACAACCAAGTTTGTATATCTTGTTTGGCAGTATAACAAAAGATTTCACCTGTACATAACCTTTCTTACGGAAAAACTTCAGATCTTTCTGTGGAAGAGAAAATGTTTTGTCGATCAGCAAAGTTTTTTTTTTTATATGTATAAGTTTTTTGTGGGGGTGCTCATATAAGTTTTGGAGGACGAAGTTCCTTGCAATTTTGGAGTGGGTTCATATGCACCTGACCTGTGATAATTACTCCCATGTCGATCAGACTGATTTCTCTCTAATTTGTGTTCTCTTCTCTCACTCCCGCACACACACACACACACAAAACAATTGCTTCCACTAACTTAATCATGACTAGGCCGTTAACATAATTAATACTAATCACATATGCTTAGTAACATAGTTATTTACGTGTTAATTTGGAATAACAAATCTTTTCCCTGGTTTCAAGTTTCAACTCCTCAATTTGGTTCCAAAGCCTGTCAACCATGTGTTTGCCATTTTGTGATGGGTGCATGCATTGAGAAAGGGAAAGCAAGTAGTAGAAGCCCTTGGTGTCTTTATGAAGGCTGTAAGGATGAAGGATTTTGTCTTGAGATTGCCCAATTCACTTGATCAAGAGTTGAGCTCTGCATGATTAAGAAGCTAATCGGATCAGTTGTGAAGCCCTTGAGAAAGTGGACCTTCCAAAAACTGATCGATCTACCTGCAAAAATCGATTGGCGTTCTAAAGCACTTCAAGCTCTCCAATGAGTCTTTCACACAAGATGTTGCTGAAATGTGTGATGTATTAAGCAATAATCTGACAGGGAAACATTAGAATGTTATGAGCTAAAGCAAAAGCACATATTTTTATCTCAAGCATTTGTGCATCTGCTCTGTATCTTGAAAGCTCTTTGAAAATCAGGTGCTTCAAATTAGCCAAGGCTTTGACAGCGTGCTCTCAATGGGAAAAATGTGGGTTGTAGAAGGCATATATTATTGATCAAACATCTTGAAAGATATACTTGTGAAATCAAGAAGTGTGATTTCATGGTTTGCGATTCCAAGATATTGTTTCATGGAATGTAGAAATCAAATGTAAATGGAACAAGATCTTTGCAGACAAGAATGAAGTAATTCAAACTAATGATACTTGAGGCTGCATATGTTCAAATAACTTGTGGAATCACTGTGCACGATGCACAAAAGTTTCATGTGGTTCATCGATCGGTCCTGACACATCTTGAGCATCTAAGAGTTTAAGATGTGTTGGAGGCACGTATGAAGAAACAGCATTAGACCAGTTTTTCAGCATTGTGAGGATCAGGCATCGTGTGCCATAGCTTGATGTAAAAAAATTTATTCAACAGCAAAAACAGATTCAAGACAAGGAACGACAGGTTAGTCTTCCTACATCCTTTTCCTCGTCATTGCCATCAGCTCCTTCTAAACATCATCATCATCGATGATCATCATCAGTGTGCATGCTCTTAACCTTCATTCATCTTCAAGGCTTATGAGGGCATAAAAGCCATGAATAAGAGCAGGGACGTTCAGAGTCAAATTTATAAATGGAGGGCTTGCTGCCCAATGAAAAGCTTTTGGTAGTGTAGGAAGAGCTTTTCTTAGAACAAAACCAGCTAAATGGAAATGCCGAATGCTTGATGAATTCAGCATAGATAGATAGATGCAAACCAACCCACAATCTGAAAATTCACTTAATATTGATTGCCCTAACTATTTGGATATCTTAAACCAAACAGATCTCTTAGTTACTTTCATATCACATAAGTAGCGCATAACAGAAACTCTAGCCATCAAATCGAAGCTATAAACTGAGTTATATGGCATCAATTTGTGGAGGCTTTGGATCCGCTAATGCTCGCTTAGCAATTTGTTTTAATGTTTCCCTGAGTAGGCAGGCTATTCGCCTTGGCAAGCGATTTAGAAGCAAAATGGTTGTAAACGCCATAGCTTGAACATGATCGCTAACATCAACGTTGGTATATGGTTCTAGACAGGAAGGTGTGACCAATCTATGCCCGATCAAACAGTTCGGATGATCGACATGCATACAACTGCCAGCATTATTTTGCATCAAAGTTGGCATGCATCATTAACAAAACAGAGGTATATGGGTAGATTGAGTCCTAATGATCGCATTTCTCGGTGCGAAAACGCAATTTAGACAAAGGATTTGCGGCCGATCGGACGTTTCTCTAGGGAGTAAATGTTAGTCAAAGTTCTCTACATGGTCTACACTAAAGAACTACATGCATTCAGTCATTCATTCATCCATCCATTCA
>JBBBWG010026357.1:0-10065 GCA_037176905.1 Azolla pinnata
CAGGAAGGAGGTGACGAGGAACAGGGAAGCGAGGAGCAGGACCGCCGGGAGGAGGCGGCCGAGGAGGCCGGCGGCAGCGGCGGCGGCGGCGGAGCTGCTGCTGGTGGGAAGTGGGATGAAGGGGAAGTGGAGAGTGGAGTCCAGCGCAGAGGAGAGGTGGTGAGGAAGGGCGGCCATATTATTGATCATGAAGGGGATGAATATGGGTGCGCTAGCTGCAGCTTGCGTACTGAATCAGGCGCAACTGTTGTGCTGTGGATGGATGTTGCTGCTGCTGCTGTTGTTGTTGTTGTTGGTTTGCATGGGGATATGAATTTGAGGGGGGGGCGGGGATGGCCTTTTTATAAACGCGTCGGGGCGTGGCCGCTGTGTAGATTTTGTTGTGCTTTGTTTTCTCTCTTTTGTTTTTCTGTTTCTTTCTGTACTGTACACAGTATAATATTATTGCGGCATGCAAAATGTCCTTTAAATGTCAGCAGCCGCTGATCTATGTATGTATGTATGTATGTATGTATGTATGTAAGCCGGATAATCTTGTTATGAATTGGGAGCAGAGAGAGGGATTTGGGTTATTTTTGGCGGAAGGAAGCCGGGATTACATTGCATGCATGCATGCGGACTAGTTAGTGTTGATGGAGATCAAAAACAGAAAAAGGAAAAGGCCCGGCCTGATCCGGCTGGTACGTGTACGTATACGCAGATCATAGAATACGTCTAGCTGTACTGCGCCGTCATTATCAAACATACAGTGGCTCTACGGGAGATATACATACGGCGCCTAGTGACTGAATCGCTCACAGCCGCTGCAGACACGTGATGTAGATAGCGTCGCACCTGGCCACCATATCCGCACCAGCCCGCGCGGGCCGTGTCAAATCAGCTGGATCATCGATCCATCCATCCTGCTCTAGCACTTCACTTCTAATCTTGTGGCCGCATATATGATCCGGATCAATGCTTTGAAATCTCATTCATTTTCCTTTTACCGTGAAAAGATCGATCGTGATCGTTAACAAGAGCTGCAAGCAGGCTGCTGCTGCTTGCTAGCTGTCGATGATGGGCCGGAATTGATATTTCGCCCACCCACCCACCCGCCTACTTGCCACCTTTAGCGGACACATTGACATCCGATCCTCAGAATTGCTATAATGATATTGATATATTATTATGTTGTGGGAATTCGCCGGAAAATTGCTACTGTTCACATCGGCGCTTATCCAAAGATCAAATTGTATAGTCATTTGCAGCTTTGCGCCCCCAAGGCTGCAGGCTGAAATAATTAGAAACGTGTACTGCGCCGTGGCCTCTCTATGAATCATCGGCTTTCCATGTGAAAAATATAAGTTAGTGGGGGCCAGTTAGTGCTATATGTACGTTAATATTTTGGATAAGAATCCCTAGTGATCACGGCCAACAAATTAGCTGGTGTAATACGGCAAAGGGCGGCCTTGCAGCAGAAGCTTGAAGGTTGGGGCGCTGAGAATCATGGACGGGCGGATCAGATTCGGATCATGATCGATCGATCACAAGAATCGGCCAGCCGTCTATTGATTTGAACCATGTGATCATGATAATATATTCCGGATGAGGCGGCCATGAGCAGGCGCTAGCTGATGCTGCGCCAATTGTTGGATCCAAATTGGGCAGCCTTGCAGTCACTCTAATCAACACTAGCTCTAAGTTGTAGGCCGAATGATTCGATCATGATAACATTTGTAAATTTAACGAATAACTAGGCGTACGCGGATATCGATCAGCTGGCCGGACGTTATAAAAGGACGTTAACGATTTGAAATGATCAGGAGGCCGTCCGATATGACGACAAACTAGTAATTACGGGATTAATGCAGCAAATATTAGAATTATCCGGCAGTCTAGTGATCAGAACACGCAGCTGCAGGTCGATTATGGCTCTTCCAGATCGAACGAATCATTCTTTAATCCTGTATATTGTGTTGATGACAAGATTGCAGGGTCTAGTAGTAAAAGTTTCAACCACATGTAAAATTTGGGCGCGATGGGAAATTATTCCCTCACTTCGATGATGCTCATCATCATCATCTGCACCACCACAGAAAATGTCCATCTTTCTTTCTCTAACTTTGGGAATCCCCTTGCCAATGCAGGAGCTGTATGCTTTTTCTTTTCTCCTTTTTAACTTTCATTTCTCTTTGCTTTTCTCCGATGGATCTGGTAGAGCATCTCTGATATAGCGCATTGGAGTGATGGCCGAAACCCCTAGAAATTTCTATCTGGCCGATGGTTTTGAACTCAAGGAAGAAACGTTTTAATCCGGGAATCCGCCCATGTATAAAGAATCGAAGGCATGAACTATGCACAACAATTCTTCACGTTTTATACGGCACAGCTGCCGCCGGTTCAAACCCTAAACCCTAAACCTGACTAGTTCTTGTAATTATATGTAGTGCAGGCAATGGAAACGAATTAGTAGCTGCAATATTGACGTTTCTCATGATATTTAGCTCGAGGCGCTTAATGAATCCGTCCGGTAATTAAGGGATTCGTCTCTAGTCTACTATGTCTGTTCTGATCATGATGCAGATCTCACGGCGTCTAAGGCACCATGTCTACGATCGTGGAAGTTTTTGCAGAGACTCGATTGTAAGGTCTAACGGCAACGATCTTTAAAGATCCAACAATTAGCTGATTTAGTTAGCTGGTGAAATATATTAGACTTACTGAAAGCTGATTCTCCCTCCTCTTTCTTATAATTAGGGGGGTTCTGATGAGTAGGTTGTATGTAGGCCAGAGAATCAGATCAATCGCCACTGTGCAGAGCTAGATATGGTGGTGGTGGGTGGCAAAAACAAACAACAAAAATGGATGGAAAAAGAGGCAGATTAGAAACGAGAAAGCAGAGCAACCGCGAGCGGCCTCCAAGTTATTTTTTTATCAGCTAAATTAAGATATCAGATATCGGGGTGCGTAATGTGTATATATATAGATTTGATCGACACAATAATAGAATATATATATATATATAGAGATTTGATCGGCAAAAAAATAGAATATAGTATCGCGACGACAGCTAACGAGTTAAACGAATCTATGAACGCGTTCGCGGGTCGAGACTCCCGAGAAAACAATCCTTCTCAAACACGTGGAGATAATGAAATTTGTTGTTGTTGCTCTTCTTTTTCTTCTTCTTCTTCTTCTTCTTCTTCTTCTTCTTCGCGTATGGATTAAAAGCTCGAATACTTCGAATTAGCTCCGCCGGATCAGAGGGCGATATTCTCCATTTTGGGTGGCGTTAATGATTTTGCTGGAGCGCAGACGTCGATCTGATCTGTGTTGCGTAATCGGGCGACGCCGGTGATGATCAGCAAGCAAGCTGATTATATTATTAAAAGCCGGAGATATAGTTAGATGAGCATGAACGGGCCAGCGGCGCGTCCCGTTGAACAAACAGATCACAGAGATCAGACGGCTTTGAAAAGATGCTGTTTCTGCTGCTGTCGTTGTTCTCGTGATCAGAGGCACGCATACTCGGGGCGCCGCGTAAAACCCATGATTTCGATATTCATCGTCACTATGATCAGCTGAATCATCATCGTCGTTGTCGTCGTCATCCATGACGGTACTGTCGAGTACTGACGATGATCGGCTGTCCGAGTCTCTCTAGTGTCAGGCGTAGGCGCTCCAAATGTAGAGCTAGCTGCTGCTTTCTGCTGCTGCACTGTTGGCGAGCGAATCTCTCGGTTTGCTTTCTTTCCCCAAGTACAGTACTGCAGCCTAGATAGCTGCTTTGTGAAAATTTCCCCCCGATATTGCACGGCTTCCGTAGCAGTAGTGTATTGTAGATCGGGCAGCAATTGGCGCCCACTTGCTGCGCGTCGTAGTGCAGCTGCAGCCGACCCGGCGCGGGGATCAGCTTTTTTAAATCAGTAATTCTTCCGAATCCGGCGAGGAAAAAGAGAGCCGGATCAAGGCGCCGGATCAGATTGTTTTTGGGCGATCTTGTCAAGCTTATATGCAGCTCGCTCAGGATCAAGCACTCGATGATGATGATGATTGTATATATTACATATATATAATCTGTAATGCATGATCGCGGGCAGATCGATGATAGAGCGGACTCATAGTTCCTGATTGTGGATTTTCAAGCCCTAAACCCTAATCTACTAAATCTGAAAGAATCGATTTTCTTCTAGAAGCTGTAGGACTACGGATCGGTGTCCTGCAGATCATTCTCCGCCCAACTTTCTGTCATATTAGGGTCGAATAAGACGTCGCCCGGCCTTAGAAGCCTACTTAATTAGTTAGGCATAAGGATGATGATATTGAAGAAGATATGAATCATGCAATTAATTATATTACTCGCTGCGGATCAGCCATTTCGAAGAGTGCAATACTGCACTGCACGATCACCATGCGAATTAACCTGCCAATTGATCGCCACTAGTTAGCCAACTCCCCGATTACTGGTGTGATTAGGGAGGTTGAGTAAGCCCCCAAAGGATTGAACTGATTGCAGCGAATTATACGAACATCTCTCGCTCTTGCTCTCTGATCTACTCTCGGATCTACATTTTGTGCTGCAAGTATAGGTTCCATGTAAATTATCCGGGTCGATCGATGGATCAGCTGCGTTCAAACACATATTATATGAATGACTAATAATTATAGAAGTCTGATGCATTTAGTGTTGCATATATTATCAGTCCGACTCAGAGAAGAGGCCATTAATCATATTGCTATGAGCTCCCCTTCCGATCAATACTAGAGACAATATTGCAATCACCGTATTGCATTGTTGCATGCTTTCTATAGCGCCTGCGAACGGCTTGAAGTCGCCGGTCTTTCTACGGATACTGTCTATATTCGGCCGGCCATATTGGCGATGGTACTACCAAAGCTCCGGCCCATCTGTCAGTTTTTCTGCTTTTTGTCTTCGAAATGGATTGGAAAGAGCCATAATACTGCTTGCCTGAGGACAGTACTACAAGGCTGCCCTCGCTACACTACAACTAGATCTATCTATCTATCTATCTTATCCCGGCGGGCTCATCTGATCAGATCTACCTAATTGTGGAGTACACCGCGGCATATCCCCAAACTTATCCATTCCCTGTAGCGGAAATATCCTAGTATGTACTAATTCCGCCACTTCCATCATCAGTATAAATTCCATCATCCTAGCGCATCGGCACCTTCCTCCTTCCTTCCTTCCTTCCTTCCTTCCTTCCTTCTTCTTCTTCTTCTTCTTCTTCTTCTCTCGATGGAGTAAGTACCACAGTACTACGCGTTGCAACATACACAGATTTGTCGGCCTTTTGATTCAAAGGAATCTAATTCGACAAAGCTAGATGATCTGACGCGCATGCATATATATATATATATATATATATATATATCTGTCTGGCATTCTTCTACACCATCACCTGCAGGCTGCGAGTACTCCGACTCTAGTGATATCTGGACCTGCAATTACTCATGAGTATACATGATCGGCAGTCATGTCTTGCCAAGCTCATGGCCCCGGCCAGCCGCTAGGTGTTTTTTACCACGTACAACAAACACGCCATTTTCAATAGCGATCCCAACCAAGGGCAACTCGGAATTTTTGTGGGGCATTTCCCAAATAAGCAATCACGGATCTAAAGTACAATATTCGCATGACGGGATGAGGACACTCTGACAGTAATTATTGTATGGCTGCTCTTCAGTAAGATCGCCAATAATTTCCTCACAATTAGGGTTAATAATTAGTGAAATTATCGGATCTATGCACTCCCTCACAATTAGGGTTAATAATTAGTGGAATTATCGGATCTATGCAATCCCTCAGAATTAGGGTTAATTAGTGGAATTATAGGATCTATGCACCGCAGATCGAAGCTGGAATATGGAGCAGATATGAGTAATTACCTTCATTTTGATTTTTGAAGCCAATGTTTTCAGTGCCGGCCGATCAGCCAAAGATTAATTTGCTCTTAATTCGCCAGGCACCAGCGAATCGAAGGATCTCTCATTGCAAAACACAAGGAATCATATTAATGACCATTAGTCTAGTAATTAATCTGCAACGTGAGGACTAATTTATACCGAGAGATGACTCGCTAGTCCATGCCTTGATCCGCCGTTTAGCTCTAAGAAAGCCAATGCAAGTATCAGCGATAGTTAGACTTTGCTCAGATGTCCCAAGCCGTAACTAGCTGAAATGTCATGTCAACGACAGTCGGACAGAGTCCGTTCAAAAAGCAACAACATCGTTTGAAAAAAGAATAACGCCAATTTCTGCAAAGCAATTTAGTGAACAACGCCCAAACAGACTGTCGAAAGGCTAGACTGTAACATGTAGTCTGAGGCACTGGCAACCAGTTTGACAAACGGGATCGATTCATAGACAGAAAGTAAAGTGAGGAAGAAAGAATACGATCCAGAATTATAGGCAACATTTTACCTTTTTTTACCAATAAACATATACTTCAATTAGCCGAACAAAAACCACCATATTGGCTACAAACCATATGTATAGCATATACCCGCGATTAGGGGTTATAGTTAGGATAATAAATCAGATTAACATCTTGATGTTTCATCGAGCATATCATGTTCTAGGTGGCAGAAATAGGAGGTTTGGCGGGTGAATACCATTATGATCTTAGACCATGTTGTAATTGCCTTAAAACACTGCAAAGGAGCTCGTTGTTGTTTCAGAAACCATATTTAACGCTTCTTAACTGCTTTCTCCAAATCTCCCTCAATGCCCTCATGTTGAGATCGAAGCGTGCTTATCAAATCGATCCAGATTTCTTGTACACCTCGGAAGTTAATCAGGCATGCACCAGCAACATTAAACGGAAACTCATGATATCTGAATCAAAAGTAATGAACTCCGTCTAAGACGATGATCAAACCTAAGATATTGAACAAATATAAGCAGGTGCCAAGGACGCATGGTGTGTCAGAGACGGTAGAGGAATCTGTGTGGCTTCAAACAGGCTCCCCCGTCTATGGCATTAGAGATTCGACGGTTCCATCCAATCGATTTGATGTTCTTGGAGCGATGATCAGGAAGCGTTCCATGTACCTTAACTTCGATGTGGATCATGATACGCTACTTGAAACCGATCATAGAGTAAGCGCATGGGCCTATTGCCATGGAAGCTTCATTCAGCCTCCGAGGCAGGCTTTCAGCTTGAGTTTTATCGACTGACTGCTTTGCCATTGATCGAACAGTTCTTACTGTACGGGGTGCAATGCATAAGAAACTTGGTGGTCGTCGAGTTTGTCAGCGACCTGTCTTGCTCTTCTTCGAGGCTCTCAGGGTTCAGAGAAGACCCTAAGAAAGTAAGATCAGGTTCCTCTTGCGATCACACCCTTGTCAATGCGATGAGTAATATCTCTTATCTAGTTGTGAAGAGATCTGATCCTAGCGTCGTGTGCATGCGTCTGACTGACGATAATTATCTCGACATTGTGTAGGCCCATCATGTCCAGATTGCCAACTATGTACCATATCCAAGATGACAACCCCAACCAATGACCGATGGATAAACTTAGCGGATTTCGAAGCAGTGGACGTCGGGCGAATTTCCGGATCGAAACACGGGATTTGGGGAAAGCTGTTGTTGTTGTATTTGTTCCTTTTGCAAAGTGGATCCTATCCGCCGTCCACTTGGCAAAGAACTTCCAATGATTCAAACCAAGGCGATCGTGTTGAGAGCTGCTAGAGGCTCGCTAATGTTGGCGCTGTTCCTTCCTTGCTCCATTTGTCCAAATGTGTCTGTTAACAGGTCGCGGGGGCTGGGTCAGACTGGCGTTGACTGGCCCTCCGAGCTCATTATGGATCTCGTTACATGATCGTCGTCGCAGATGACCTCTTGATTAGTGCTCGACGTCTCTGACTCCTCTCATCGTGGGCGCATAAAAAGGCGCGGGCATTGTTGATCGATCAATCATTAGTGGGAATGAAATCTAACTCGAGCCTGATTTTGTTCCTAAGATATATTGCACTGCTGATCGATCGATCGGAAAATAATACGGCATCTGCCCACTTTATATCTGGACTGTTGCAGATGATGCCGACGTAAGTGCTTCCAGATGCCATTGTGTACAGCGATGTGAAATGTCGTTTTGGCGAAATTCTCTTTGCCACAGAAGGGTTAATGAACCCTTGAGGCCTACGCAATCTGGATTAATGAAAGGCTTTCGGTGGAGTACTTACTGGAACCATGGTCCAGCTAATCAGGAGCGTGAGTTAGCGATGTAGTTGTCGCGCCATGTTATGGTTCAGTCTTCGTGAACTGTAATGCTGAGATCAATTATACCACCAGGTTGTATATTACAGGACTTAATGCACGATTATTTGTCTCACCAAATCAGATGGCTCAATCCAATGGACCGATTTACACGGCATGTTATACGGTTTTTTTAATTCCTTTCGTTTCCAGGACTCTAATTTAATATACCAAAAATTATATTAAAAATGGGGTACTTGGACAACTAATCATACGAGTGATTAATATGAATTATGTGAGACGTATAAGTGGGCAGTAATCATATAAGCAATGTGTTCTAGCTGTGCGAGTAATTATGCAACGAAAGCATAATTGATTGAGCACGCAATGGGGCTTGAACATATGATTAGAGAGTTGTTGCGACCAGAATTATTATAGAGCATGTCGATCAATCTATGACGAAATCTCTCTTATGTTTAATTCCTTCTCGACGAGTAATCAGACGAAGATCGGCGGCGGCTCGCCCCCTCGAACCATTCGGATCTTTTTTTTTTTTTTTGCACATGTCAGTAGAGCTGGAGGCGCAAGGCCACCGAATCCGATTCGCCGGCCACTGTTGGATTGCATGCTCACGCTATCCAATTGGACGATCATAATTTTAAAAGTTGCGAACCTGCGAGGCTAGCGATGCTGCACGAGCTGGAGAATATTACCGCTTATGATCGAATCCCTCCTCTAGTTGCAGCCTTACTCATGATCTGCTTTTACGGCATTGCAATCGGATGGTGGCAGCGATGAAGAAGAAGAAGATTCAGAAGAAGATTCAGAAGAAGAAGAAGAAGAAGAACTTAATAGAGGGATAGAGCAAGAATCTGGCGCTAGATCTTTACGGAAAATCCGAGAAGAAAGCTGGCGGATTCTCGATTTTTGTTGCAACTGGGCTGGAATTAACGATTCGCCGTTGACACCGCGGTGCTGCCAACGATGTGGCCGTGTGCTAGCGCCTGCCGTTGGGCTCGAATATGTGTGGTGCGAGCCCCCTTCGAGTTGGCGAAACGATGGCCGCAAGCTGGGATAATTAAAGGGCAACCGAGAGTCTAGATCGTCGGAATAATTCGCTAGACTTGCGAGAAGAAGAGGAATTAAGAAGAAGAAGAAGAAGAAGGGATATTACGAGGGGACGCCTCGCCTCGACGCCCGCTCGTTATCCATGCGAAGAAGATATCCTCCCGATCAGAGCAAAAGAGGAAGGGGACAATGGAGAAAGACTTAGCGACGGCGACAAGATGCTGCTGGCTCAGAATATATTCATCGAACCACCACCGATCGATCGATCGGGTCGGGATCGGGATCGGGATCAATCCGATCAGTGGCTCCGATTGAATCTGGGCATGTGATTTTGCTGTGATTTCTGCGGATAGGATAATAATAATAATAATCGTGTGCCTTTTGCGTACACCTGAATTGGAGGATTAGGATGAGATCAAGTGGAATGATTCTTTCCCTTGCTGCAACTCATCTCATTCATTCTAAGACTCGCGCCATCTATCTATATATATGTACATCTCTCTCTCTCTCTCTCTCTCTCTCTATCTGTCTGTCTGCATGGTCGCCTCCACGTAGAAGTGGTACAAGAAACTAGCGCTCATCAAAGTCAAGATCTTGGTTTAATTAAATCAATAATATGGCCGCCCTTCCGCCTCACCACCTCTCCTCTGCGCTGGACTCCGCTCTCCACTTCCTCCTCATCCCCCAGCTTCCCACCATCAGCAGCAGCAGCTCCGCCGCCGCCGGCCTCCTCAGCCGCCTCCTCCCGGCGGTCCTGCTCCTCGCTTCCCTGTTCCTCGTCACCTCCTTCCTC
>JBBBWG010026358.1:0-11452 GCA_037176905.1 Azolla pinnata
ATTCTCCAGTTACTAAGAGTAATGATACATCAGTAGGGGTATATCAAAGTGAACCTTTGTGTCTTTGCTTGAAGAGGTAATGGAGTGCTTTAAATAAAACACTGGCATTTGCTCAACAGGTTTCTTTGCTAGCATTTCTATAACGACATGAAAAGATAGCATGCATTCGATTTCAGGTGCAACGAATAGCAGATTTTCCAGCACTCTATCAAGTGGTGATATAAATAAGCATATTGTTGCATAATTAGGATGGTTTGTATTTAGCATTGGATCCATAACTATGTTTTCTTTCCAAGATCCCATTTACAGGGCCCCAGCAAATATAAAGGAGAAAAGGCAGCACGAACATTTTCACTTTCTGATGTTGAACAGGGATGCAAATATTCAGATCTATATCCACCTTTCTGCTCTTAGGATTAGCCTCCAGATTGAAAATTTGTCTTTAAAGGCTATCAACAGATCTAACCATCCATTGAAAGATTTATGAATTCAATCCGACCAGCCGCTCTTGTATGTAGGAATGTTTGTGGGGAATCGCAGAGCCGTTGCACTCATCAAAGATGAAGCTAAGAAAGAAGGATATGGAAATCAGGAAGGCACACCATTGAAAGTAATCTGTCATAATAGGCTGATCCATTGAAGTATACAATAGCAATCAATATCATGGGCATCAAATTAGTCATATAAACCAACTGTATTTCAGACACCTTACTGCCATCTCTGTTATTATACAAGGAATGATAAGCATATGTTCTTATTGAATGAAACCTTTGGCAAGCCGGTTTTACTGTTTTGACATTAATAGAGCGATGGTACAGAATTCCAACAGTGCTGTGTTCCAGAAGCTGCGCAAAACCGTGTTGAGTTAGCACCCTCGTTATACAATAATACTTCTTGTGGCTATCCAATTTGCCACATCTGAAATGAGCTACGACTGCATTAAAGCTTAAATTTTAATGGGGACTTGCAAGATTCATGGTTGCATTTGAGAGGTGGTTCGAAAAAATCGACCAACATACTGATTATTAACATTTTTGCTTATCAGAAGAAGAAAAGCAGGGCAGAATAGAGCTGGTAAAAAACCTTATTGGAAGATCGAATCGGTCACCTTGGGAGTAGAAGAAGCATTTGTCTGAAGATGCAGCCTAGATCTCCGATAGCATTTTCGCAAGCTGGGATGCCTCAGCCATAACATCGGCTCGATCGAACAAAGCAGAGACTACAGCTACCCCACACAGCTTTGGTGGCCGAGGCACAAAGACATCTTTGGCATTTGATGCATTTATACCACCAATGGCCACTACAGGTAGAGGACTGCCTTCACACACAACATGCAATCCCTGTATTCCAAGTGTGGGATTGTTCTGCTTCGTGGTAGTGGGGTATACACCTCCACAGCCAATATAGTCAGCCCCATCTTGGAATGCTCTTTGTGCTTGCTCCACCGTCTTGCACGATGCACCGATGATTTTATGCGGACCCAGTATGGCCCTAGCCCGGGTCACCGGGATATCTTGCTGCCCGAGATGAACTCCATCTGCATCACAAGCCATGGCTATGTCCAACCTGTCGTTGATCACGATCGGAACTCCTCTCTTGCGCGCAAATGCGACGCAGGAAATCGCTTCCTTCCGTGGGAATGAATGATGAAATTCAAATTTGGTTAGGGAAGGCAAGGGGAGTAACACCCTTTGCGCCATGAATAGATTTTTAAAAAAAAAAAAAAGCTTAGATGGCTCAAAGATCTAATACCTCGACGAATACGTTCGCTTCCAATTCCTTTTCCCTGCAGATCAAAACCCAAACCTGAGAAGAGAGATTGGACTGTTTCATCTTCCATTCTTTTTTCAGCTTCAAACAAACCTTAGCTGTACCATGGTCGCCCCACCCTTGATCGCTGCCTCGACTGCCTCGTACATGGACCGCTGCCATCGTTTGTTCATGCCTGAATCGGTGATCGCATAGAGGAAAAGATCCGTGGGCTTGAAATGGGGCTGAGCTTCAGTCTGCTTGCTCCAGTCATTGAACTTGAACATATGATTGAGGGGGCCATTGTCGCCCTTCCCCAGCTCTAGGCTTTTACTCTTTTCCAATGCCTCCGCAACATAATTCTTTGCTGTCTGTTACCACGCAAAACATATCACGGTTCTCGAGGGAGCGCTCTTGACAAGACGATAAAAATGAGCACCTTGAATCGCAATCACAAACCTGCACGGCTTTGAGTATATGCGCACCTTTTGCCATTTCAGCTGCTATGGAGGAAGCTAAAGTGCAACCAGTTCCATGGGTGTTTCTCGTCTCCACGCGGCGCCCATGCAGTGCATGGAAAGTCTGACCTGGCCACAAAATAACCAGTAGCTACATGAGTCCACTACATAGAGGAGGTGGATTCAGCCCACGTCTTTAGCGAGCCATATCACCGATCAGAAAAGGTGCATTATCTCTGGAATCTTGTGACTAGCTTTGGTATCACCATTACCATCATACAAGACATCAACGACATCATCCGAACCCGGAAGATGCCCTCCTTTAATCAGCACATAACTGAATCCAGAAAGCAGCAAGGGTTTAGCATCCACCGTCAGGGGACGATTCAAAATGTTTGGCGCTTTTAAACCCAAAAATAACCATGGCGAAATACCCGTGCGAAATCTACTTTCTTGTCTTACCGCGGACCATACGCTTTAATAGCTTTCGCAGCTTCATGCATCCCAGACACCGTATCAATGGTTCCTCGACCCGACAGAATGGAAGCCTCAGGCAGGTTCGGGGTGACGATATCCACCATGGGTAGAAGATCCTTACTGCATTTCTGAAAGAGGGTTAGAAAAGAAAGCCCTAGCAAAACCCATCGTCGCTCTTTCTTTTTTCGAAACAAAGAGTTTCCAACGCAATCAGATACCACAACGCTTCCAGTATTTCACGACCGGCCAATGTATTGCCGCTTGTCGAAACCATCACTGGATCTACCACTATACCTGAATGGAAAACCGTCAGCAGATTATGAACCACATAATGCCCGATTCTCATTACGAGTGCATGAAAGCTTAAGGAACGCATCGATGCATGGATGGTATCTGCATGTACATGTGGGCAAATTATGCATGGAAGCACTGACCTTGAACTGGATGAGCTCTGAGCTTATGGCATAAAGCACTGACTATTTGAGGTGTAGGCAGCATTCCTGTCTTGACCTGCAAACACGATGCTTGCAAACACAAACTCTGCTTGAGCACAAGACGAAAACCCTAACCGAGAGCATGTCAGCAGAGGGAACAACGGCAGGGTGAAGGGCAAATTTTACCACATCCACTTGCATGTCGGAGAACACGGATTCCAGCTGCATGGAGAAGATATCCTCCGGGACGACATGGATCCCCTGGAAAACATCACAGAGCTCACACAGTAGCCTTGCTGCTAAGCTCGTCACGGATCCGAACCACCGTTCCCCCCGAGAATCGGAGTCCCGGAGAGCACAAAGATGCCGTCCCGATTCAAAAGGGCAGAGGCGAAAGAAAAGGGATGAAAGACCTGGACTCCGCGGGTGTTCTGGGCGGTGATGGCGGTGATGGCGGTGGAGCAGAAGACGCCGAGGGCAGCGCAGGCCTTGATGTCGGCCTGGATTCCAGCACCTGCGGCGGAGTCGGAGCCAGCGACGGTGAGCACGTGAGGGGGAGGACGAGAGCGGGGCAAGCGGACCTCCATGGCGACCTTGGAAGCAGAGGAAGAGACTGAAGAAGAAGCTGGAGAAGAAGAAGCGGCAGGGGAGGAGGAGAGGATCAGGGACATGATCATCTTGGCGAGAGCCATGGATCAATTGAGAGCTTGAGCTCCTGCTCCACTGTTTTCTGTTGGGCGAAAATGCAGACCTCTCTCTGCAGCTTCCATGGCGAACTCTCCCTGTAGCAGAAGAAGAAGAAGAAGAAGAAGAAGAAGAAGAAGAGAAGAAGCTTCTTGGAGGCGATCCATGAAACCCGGGTTCGAATCCTGCCAACACCACATCATTTTTGTGCCTCACATCCTAAAATCTCAAATGAAATCCTCATCTCTTAACAAGCATGTTAAGGCTTTTTAGATCACATTCTAATCATAATGAAGGTATCGGCATGTCATTACAACTCTGCCGATGCATTCTGCAGCGAGTTAGTTAGCTAGTTAGTTAGTTAGTTAGCTAGCTAGTTGGTTAGTTAGCTAGCTAGCTTGTTAGTTAGCTAGCTAGCTAGTTAGTTAAGGTAGCTAGCTGGTTAGTTAAGGTAGCTAGCTGGTTAGTTAAGGTAGCTAGCTAGCTAGGTGGTTAGTTAAGATAGCTAGTTAACTAGCTGATTAGTTAAGATAGCGAGTTAACTAGCTGATTAGTTAAGTTGCTAGCTAGGTAGATATTTAGTTAGTTATTGCTTGTCAATACTTATTCTGTTGTCATACTCGCATAAAGGAATGTTGAACTGCCCAGTACCACACACCGGAGCGGCTAACTCCACGATTATTTGAGTTCTCGGTATTATGTCGTAGCCCTCTCGTAGGGAGTCTGCTTGCAGAAATCGCAGGAATCCTAGTGCCGGCAGCCCGAAACCTGTGTTGAATCCGTCGATCATGCATCGCCAAAGAACACTTTCTCTGTGATGTCCGCGGTGATGGGCGAGATCGTTGGACGGAAAAAATCACATGCGAATTCCTTGGCCACGTGAACCGCTAACAGAACGATTTCAAGGCCTACAAGTCTGTTGCCGATTGTACACGATCGTCTTCCTCTGCTGATACCGGATGTCGGCAAGCATCTGTTTTTGATGCGGAACGTGGTGCAGCGCGCCGGTGGCTCGCATGTGTAGATAGCTGACTCAGGATCAGCGGAGAAGAAAAAAGCCCACCAACTGTTTAGTGCATTATGGCCGATAATGCGAAGAAAAAGAGAGAGATGGCCGAGCATCAATGCTGTGCTGATCGAATGGAGATTGCGCAGCAGAAACTGTGCATCTATTATGTATCGGGGTTTGCAATGGTGCTTTGATCTGTACAAAAGGGGACTAACTATGTAGCGTTTGCTTCGCAAACGTGACTTGGTAATCGGCTCACACGATCCCTATCTTGTAAGGCGATTACGATGCGGATACGAACGATCGATCCATCATGTATGGGAGCTCGAATGCACGCATACAGAATGCGAGAGAAAGGGCAAGCAAAGCCCCAAGGGCATGTAATGTAACACCCTCGGCATACACTCTTGGCTTCATGTTGGTCAGACCTGCAGCTTAGCCCATTTGAATGCGATAAAAAAAACGACAGCGTCCTCGAAGTACAGAGCAGTTGGAGGAGCATCTTCTCGAAAGCGAGCGAGCTGCTTCGAGCCCGTCGAAAGATAGTGGAGGAGGCAAAAGAAAAGGCAAAAGAAGGAAGGAAGGGAGGAGAAATGAGCAAGAAGGAAGGCTGTGGGCTATATAAAGCTGAGTCATTACCAAGCAGCAGCGATCGAGCCAGAGTCTGGAGAAGGTAGCCATAACTGGCAGTGTACAACCTGCAAGCTTGGCTCTTAACCTGGATTTTTCTCTGCACACCGCGCCATGTCTGGGTCTGGGTCTTCTGGCCTTAGCTGCTTCTACGGAGCTCGAGAACAACGGCAAACAGCAAAGTTCGGCTTGCCGCTGTTGGGCTCATCGTCTGGGCACCCTCCTCGCCGTGGCGGCCAAATCAAGGCGGCCATTGTCGCTAACTTTGGTCGATCGCTCTCTCGGATCGTCGCCCACGGCATCAAGTCTACAACCTCCTCCTCCTCCTCCTCCTCCTCCTCCTCGCCCACCGCTTCATCAACCCCTTCCCATTCTTAGCTCTTTCCTTCAATTTTGACACTGGCATAAGAATGGCAACAACTCTGTTCAATTTTGACACAAGAATAAGAATGGCAACAACTCTTGTTCAATTTTGACACTGGAATAAGAATGGCAACAACTCTTGTTGCACCATCTATTTGTATGTTCCCTCGGAGGGAGTGCGGCCGTTTTATCCAGCGATTCAGCATTTCCAAGTGTCTTGCCCTCATTCAGACATCCTGAATCTCACTCAGGGGTTTGCTAGTCGATGAGCCTTTGAGATTTCAGACCGTCAATCATGCGATGATTATTGATTGATGGCTTGTATGAAAGAACAATAGTTTGTAATAGTAGTACATGGACAAGCTTCCCAATTACATGCAATCACAACGTTACGCATACTTACGATGCCGACTTCTGCTAACCAGATCGTAAATGCTAAGCTTCTTCTCGCACTTTCTCACATACCGATGGCATTACAAACCTCCCTTTGATTCTTCAACATACTCTTCTCGCATTCCTTCATGGATTGAAGACTTCAAAAACTCTTCGGCGAGTGTACCGATCCGACTCCACTTCAGCTTTCCTTTGCTTGGATGGTTCCACCGACTTGGCCCTTTGTGACTCTAACATGGCCTTGCATGCATCATCTAGCAAACTTTTTGAACTTTGCATATGAAGGCATAATTTGCTAAATGTTTGCCCCAGAAAGGAGATGGATACGCATTCTAGACAAGGAAAATCTGAAGAAAAAGACTGGATGAAAGTTGGTTTTCAAAGCCTCATCTTTCCGAAACAAACCACAGAAACATTTACAATTTGGTTAAGCGAAAAACCCAAAGTGAAGACGCATTGAAAACATATGTAGAGCCATTTGGTTGGGCATTACTGCCATATAGAGTTCACCCATGACCACGTCCCAAAACTCTTTGATTTAGATTTACAACTCTGACATAACCACGCACATATCTCAGCAGATTGTAGCATACCACCAAAGAAAGAGATCTGCATATCAGCCAACAGTAAATTGGTAAGAACTCTTTTTAAGTATTAGGCTGTGTGACTGTTGTACACACTGTTTGCAAGGAAATTCAAATGAGGCTAAAATTGGCTAGTTTATACGATTCAAGATTCACACAACATGTTTTATATTCACAAACGATGAGCCGACTGTCATGAGGAGCTAAGCCCAAACATTTGAAATAAGCCAATCCTCTGCAAAATTCAGGGTTACGAAGATTGTATAAACATCATGATGCATAAACGTTTCTGTGATACTTTCTATGACCTTTACGTAGTAGTAATTCATCATTGCGATCATTAGAAAATCATCACCAAAACAAAATAAAAAATGCAGAGGTCAATACTAGCTTCATGTATAGAAAGCATCAGCATATGATGGTATCTACTCATCACCCAATAGCTGCATAAAACTCTAGCAAGGTTTAATGCGTATGCTAGAGCTAGGTTTTATCAGTCACAAATATTCACTAGATCACATTCAGTGATGCATCCATGCTCTAGCGTCGCAGACGGAAACCTGATTTAGACAATTAAGAGGATAGCAATGAAAGTTTTGAAATGCATAAAGATGCCTCGAACCCATAGCATCAGATATAACAAAAATCGCACCTTTCTTAGCTGGATGTATGTTGTTCATCGACAGGGCGCTCAATCTGGATTCTCCTTTCAGATGCCCACATCTCCTTTGGATGAACTGGCTCCCTGGTCATCGGGATCAGAGGCTTAACGTCGGCCTCTTCATCCTCTTCCACGTCCAAGGTCTGGAGATTAATACACGAGCATTGCTCCAATGATGCAAAAAATGCAGAGACTACGCTCGTCCCCACCCAAGTTGCGAAGCGATCCAGTTTGCCTGGGTAGCAAACAGATCCGATTCATGGTTAATCACAATCATAACACTTAGTGTGCTAGAAGAGCACATCTAAGAAGCGTGATCTTCCAAATATATATACCGGTTTAGGGTTTCCGAAGGCTCAATTGCTCAGAGATTCGTTTCCGAGATTCGTTTCCGAAGGCTCAATTGCTCAGAGATTCCAAATATATATACCGGTTTAGGGCGACCTCAGAGATTCGTTTCCGAAGGCTCAATTGCTCGCATCGAAAATTCTCGGTCTATTTTAACGATGTCATTGATATACATACATATCATGTATGCACCTCTATGTCGATTCGATGTGTAGCGATCCCAAATGCTACTTGTGTTATTGGATGGATATCTAATGGAAGGCAGACCACACACAATAGAGGATAACCTAATGGATGGGCCTTTAGATTAAGATCCGGTTTGGAAAGAACCAAATTGCTCGAGAATCTCAATAACCTCTATATTCACGCCACCATTATATGGACAAGATTGTGAAAATATACCAGAAAAAGAAAAAGAAACCCACGCAAAAGATTCCAGAAGAACCTACTCATTAAACGAAATCTTTGGATACCCACAAATCCGTTTCCTACTCTGAAGAATCTAGCGGACGAGTGCATCCACGGATTGATCGTAAAGTAGGATGGAACATCAATGGGCCGGTTCTTCTTCGCAGGGCATCCCAGCGCAATTAACTATGACCACGGCAAAGTTCCGTGACACAGGAATCCAATCCGTTTTCGTGAACAGAGACGGGATGACGAACGAATTAAACACAGAACGGAGAAGAAGAAGAAGAAGAAGAAGGAACAAAGATCGGAGAAGCAAACCTGAATTGTGATTCGAAGGCGGTGTTCGTCGGAAATGACAGAGAAACAGAGAGAAGAAGAAGAAGAAGAAGAGAGAAAGGATGGCCGGTTTCACACTTGTCCGGACAACAATGTCCAGGACATCTGACAAGATGGCCGCTTTCACACTTGTCCGGCCAACATGGTACAGGACACTCCAAGTGCTCATTGCGTCCTGTAGAGCAGAGGCGCCAATGAATGAAATGGCCCGATACGACAAGATTTTACATCGGAATCGCAGTGGAAGTGCGGGGAGCCTGTATTCATTCAGGTTCGCCTGTTCTGCGTTGCAACTCCGTTTGTTAAGCGATGGTCGAAAGTACTCGGCCGGGTTTTTAGCAGCTCCAACCGGAATCGGTAACGGGAATCCGGGATGAATCAGCGAGCAGGGTAAAGGACAGTGTATGACACGATGGTTGGAGACATTGGTGCAGCTACAAGGCAACGACCGATGATGATTCATGGCACCTCAGAGAAGAATAAAAATAGTCCTTCTGTAATCTCCGTCATTGGTAGGATATCAGGCAACTGCGTGCATCCAAACTCATGATTTTCCACCGCTAATATTGTCTGCAGAATCGCATGAAACGGGAGATTGTATCAGTGATGTGTTGTTCTCCATTTGTATTTTGTTCTGTATCTTTATAGCCGACCGATGAGAAGACATTTTTTTCTGTTGAACTAAACATCTTCCAATATAAGTTTTCGATACTAAACTTTGTAATAGTTTCATTTATAAACTATTAAAGTTTTCAACTGGCTGAGACATGATTGCCAAGTGGCATGCATGCACACATGCATGAGTCAAAACCGACTATAAAAGCGGAAGACCATAATAATTCTTAACCATTTCGGTTCAACACCAGTCTCTAATGCTCTTATACCTTGAATCTCCAGATATTTAATCATCTCTTGTCTTCATTATCTTGTTTTCTTTCCTTCTCGTCGATTTCTTGTTTTTCCAAGTCAATTGTCATCTACGAGCTTAGCTTGTGACAGTACATGTACAGATGCAGAGAATGTGCACGCATTGCACTGCATACCAAACACCAGCATACGTATCATTGTGTGTAGGCATAGAACATAACATTCGCAAGCTTCTGGTCTTGCAAACATGAATGTAAGTTTGCAAACGTTTGCGAATGCTACGTGTTTTTCTTTTCATTTAAAAAGAAAAACCTTTTGTTTACAAAGATTAATTTATATTTCTTAAAACTTAAATATTTGATTAAATTTACCATTCTTCTGGTCTGAAATGTACTTTTGGTGATTTATCAATCTCTAATGCTCGAATCATTCTCGATAGCGTTTGCAACTTGGAAAATTATGGTCCTTTCTATGTCTGCAAGCAGCATGCGGATGTGCGAGCAAAGAATTTGTAAGTGTGTTCCTTGTTTTTTGTTTTTAAAATTTGACCGTTTTTAGTGATATATATGATTTATGGGCTTCGATCCGAAAGGTGACACATGAGGTCCCCTTCCAAAACAAAAACTAAACAAAAACAAAGGGAGAATCACACACCACCTAACAAAATTATAAATTACATTTTAACGTCTACTATAAAATTGCAAGCTAATGCTTGATCATTTGTTCCACTAAAACTTAACACCCGATTAGTTCCATTAGTATTGATTCTACTCCTAATCGCTTCCTACTAATTGATCATAATCGATTCCCTTACAATATTCAATTAACAAAAGCTCGTAACTTTAAAAATGGATTGACGCTTTAATTTAGTGTTAATCAAGTTATTGGGCGTTAATCAATTCATTAGGTTGATGCTGTTTGAACTCACAATTAATTGATTTGGTATTAATCAATCAATCACATAGTAACTTTTAAACTAGGCGTCAAGTTACAATTTCTTATATTTGTAGGCGTTAAAATGTAATTTATAATCAGGTTGTGTGTTACTTTGTAATTTTTAGTTTTGGCAGGCATTAAAGTCTAGGGAGAATTAGCAGAAATGTCTAACGAAGTTATAAATTGCATTTTAATGCCTACCAAAATTTTAAAAAATTATAAATTGATGCCTACTCTTCTCTTCCACTAAAATGAACACCCAATTAATTCCGCTAGTATCGATTTGCCTAATCTCGTCCTACACATACTATATTCGATCAACAAGAGTTGGTAATTTTGGAATCTATTAATCAATCGATCAATGCGTTCACTTCGGCGTTAATCAAGCGACTCAGCAAAAATCAATCAACTGTCTGACGTTAATGGAACTCGCGATTAATTGATTCGGTGTCACTCGATTGATCGCGCATTAATTGTGTGAAAGACTAGGCGCTAAATTGGGATCGTTGGTTTTAAGTAGGCGTTAAGAATGTAATTTAGAACGTTGTTTAGGCCTTAATTTCTAGTTGCTGGGTTTTGGCAGGGCGTTTAAAATGTAATTAGAGTTTGTTAAAAACATTTCCGTTTTTAAAACCAAACATTTTTTTTGTTTTTGCTCCTGGATTTTTGGCGGGGCGACCGGCAGGGACCGGTGGATTAAGCGCCGCATGACCGCCACGTGTGAGTCGGTTCCGGCGAATCGGGTGACGCCACGTGGCAGGACTGGCCACGTGCCAAATTGATTTTCCCGCGTTTTATTCCCGCCAGAAAGGGAGCTCCACGTGGAAAAGATGGACGAAAAAGAAATGCTTTTTTTTGCCCTGTCTTATTTGGGTTTTTAGTTTGTTTCCGTTAAAATTAAATAAAAACACAAAAATTCCCGTTTAATTAATGGAGATCAACCGGAATTAAAGATTTGGTCGATATAAATTAATTAAGCAAAACGCGCTAAACCGATGCTCAACAACAGGATGAATCTCATTTTTTTTAAGCGCAGATTAGAACTAAACAGATTACAAATTAGTGCACGTAATGAAACTAAATAAAAAGATTAGCGCTTGCCGAGCATCGAA